>JACEFZ010013464.1:165000-215000 GCA_014155875.1 Cepaea nemoralis
CGAGGGAGATAGAGAGAGTGGGCAATAACACACAAAAGAATACATTTGAGGTGTATCTCCCTTCACCGCTTAATGTTCCATACGATATACAAGCCACACACAGATAAGCAGTTATAACATCCTTTGTGGGACGCAGAGGTGTTTCCAAGGCACCAGGGCCGGGTTATATACTGGCCAAGACCTACTGACGCGTCCTCGTCGAGCGTCCCGGGCAACAGGTCCCTTCGGGGTCCTGGCTAAAGTCAGTAGGATCACCGATTCCTCCGAAGTCGGAGAGTGTCTGCCTGTACGGCGAGGAACCACCAGTCTGCACACCAATAAGCCAGACATGGGACAACGGATACTCACGCAAACCTCAGGTCCTGTATGACATCACACTGATGTTGGACAACAGGATGCCTTCATCCGACATACAGGACTTCGGTTGGAGCTCAAGCCAACGAACACAAGCAAGCAAGCAAGCACATCCTTTGTTACATAGCTCATTCTACTATTAATATGGTCTCACACAATTTTCCTCATTATCTGTGAAATAAGAAGAGGAAATTCACAAACATAGAATTGGTTCTACACGAGAATACGAATGGCCAAAAATGTTTTCAAGAATGTGAAATCAGTATTAATATCTAGAGAGATTAACAACACATTGAAAATGAGAATTGTTAAATGTTATGTATATATTTAACACTACTATACGGTGGGGATGCCTGGACAATGAACAAGCAATTAGAAAGTCGAATAGATGCCCTGGAGATGTGGATATACACAAGAATATGTCATTTTTTCAGGGAAACAAACACACCAAAATACAGAAGTTCTAGATAAACTGAGAATGAAAAGAAAGTTGATGAAAAAGAGGCAAGTGAAATATTTCTGCCACGTTGAAAGACACACGACTCTTATAAAAACCATATTGGAGGGTAAGGTTGAGGGAAAGCGATACAAGTGGGAAGATAACATTAAGAGATGGACGAACACCAGTCTAACAAAATGTCCAATCAAGGCGAGAGCCAGACAGTGTTGAGAGAGACGCACATGATTGATTGATTGATTGATTGATTGATTGATTGATTGATTGATTGATAATTGCTTGGAAATTCCTAGCAATCCACCTTCATTGTGAAAACGGCATTTATTGAAATATTGTGCACTTGAGCTAGAACCATAACCACAATAGTCCGAAGCCAGAGCCCTACCTTCTATTGCAACCACGCCACCTCAGACGGCTGAAAATAACAAAAGAATTGTTAAATGCATGCTATCATTACCCGGAAAGTTATTTTCCGGAAATACTGCCATCAGGTAAATCTAACAAGGCAAGACTTTCAAGGTAGTCATAGAAATGCCTCGGCCAGTTCATAATACCCAGCCTCTTTGATCACTCAAGGATTCCTCATTATGCCATCGATCTCTGCATCTCATCAGTATGCCAGTTGGCAGTTTCTCCATCGCCATTTTTCTGTGTGATGTTCCTATTTGCATAATGCACTGGCTAAAACAGCATTATTTTCATCACAGCCAAGAATGCAGACAGACTTTCATTTCAGACATTGAGTCTTTTATTTCATTCTGCCAGACATCCATTTCATAAAACCCAGACTTCCATTTCACGAGGTCATACTTAAATATTTTTCGCCAGGCTCGCGGTTTTCACATTTCAGAATTCTATGCCGAGCGGCCAGACTTCATTTCATGATGCCAAACTTTTATTTAGTACGGCCAAACTACCATTTCAAGCGGCCAAACTACCATTGAATGCAGTCTAAATACCTTTTCTTGCCGCCAACATAACATTCCATGCGGTGAAACAACAGTTTCATGCAGTCGAACTGACAATTCCATGCAGCAAACTACCATTTCATGTGACCAAGCTACCAATTCATACGGTGGAGCTATCATTTCATATATTCAAACTTCCATTTCATACTTTACAACGTTGATTTCATACATTAGAACTTTAATTTCATGTGTCCATACCTGTATTAAGTATCCTTTCTCTCTCTCTCTCTCTCTCTCTCTCTCTCTCTCTCTCTCTCTCTCTCTCTCTCTCTCTCTCTCTCTCTCTCTCTCTCTTCTCTCTCTCTCTTTCTCTCTCTCTCTCTCTCTCTCGTTCTCTCTCTCTCTCGCCCTCTATCTCCATTACTCTCTGTCTCTCTTTATCAGTCTCTCTCTCTATCTACTACCCTTCCTCTCTCCCACACACTCTGTGTCTGTTTATCTCTCTCTCTCTCTCTCTTTTACCCTCTCTCTCTCTCCTGCTCTATGTGCGTCTTCATGTCTGCCTCACTCTCCTACCCCCCCCCCCCCTCTCTCTCTCTCTCTCTCTCTGGATATCTCCACCTACATACATATCGTTTTGTTTAACTATTCTATCTTCTTTCTGTGCTTCCATCTTATATTCTCACAACGGAAGGAAAGAGTAGTAACACTCTAAGCTACCCTGCATGTCGAATAAGGACATTTGGTGGATTGCAGCGAGATTAGCTACCTCATTCTGTAAACAGATGTAGCTAGATCATCCAACCAACTCCAGACAAGTCCATCACAGGCTAGGCTTTCCTTGGCTGGGGCTGTCTGCTTCATTGGGACATGAAGAACTGAAGAAACAAAACTAACATTACATTACTCATTTCATCTCATCTCATCATCGCATCATCTCATCTCATCTCATCATCTCATCTCATCATCTCCTTTCATCTTATCATCTCATCTCATCTCATCTTGTGCCTGTAGTACCTTGCTGTATCGAGGTGCCGCATAAACAGCGGGAGAGTGCCCGTTGTTGGGGTTCAAATATCGTGATACCCACGGACTCTGTCCATCGTTTGCATGATCGGCGTATTCAACTTATTCCATCTGGTGTGTACATAATTGCTTGTTGTGGTATATCGTTAGTTGGTAGCCTAGTTATGTGGATGAACCATTTAAAGGTTGTTTTCTAATGAAATCTAGCCTTACTTTTGTCCTGATTTAATCATTTCTGAATTTCTCTCTTTTTGATGCGTTGAGTATTTTTCTCATCAATCTCATTTCTGATGTTGTATTGTTTTCTTTTCTCTTATTCTCTTATTGTCCAGGTTTGCATTCGTAGCATACAGTTGGTAGGAAGATTGTGTTGTTGATTTCTTTGTTGATATCTTTTTTTTTTTTTAAATTCGCATATCCTTTACAGGACATCGCTGTCAACAGCAGCATCTTTCAGCTGTATGTTGATTTCTTGGCAAGATTACGCTCAGTAGTTTGCCATTGCTTTCTGAGCGGCCGGCTCAGTTATCCCGCAAGTCACCAGCGGAGGTCGAACCGCTTCCAGCTCTCGCCCGCTACGAGACTCTGCTTGATAAACGGGATTACAGAGAAAGTGTTGTAACCCCTCGGCCAGAGAGACCGGCTGTTTGTATCTACTGTTCCGATAAAGCTTCATTCTTTTATTTTTGAGCAGTAGGAAAAATCCCCTGCCGGCTTCCTAGACCAGTCGCAGGTTTAGGACAGAAACATCTGACCAAGGCAAGTTTGTCACCCATGGCGAGCCAGAACCCTGTTAGCCCATGACATCAAATCACTAATTAACAACATTATCATCTTCCACGTTTACCGTCATGCGTCGTGGGGAGGAATAATTGGCGCTCCGTTGCCTATTGGGTGGAACTGGATAGTGTCATTCCATGGAATTGTACAATTTCTGTGATGTCGTCAATCCATTTTCTTCTCGGGCGTCCTCTTGCTCTGGTAGCAGATGTTCTGTGATGTGGGGCCAGTGCTGGTAGTTGATGATGTTGCATACTTCCATCGATGGCCAAATCATTTCATTTTCTGTTGGTCATTTTATGTAGCACAAGGTGTTTATCCGATTGCCTGTTTGATAACATCATTTCTTATTCGGTCTCAGATATTTATGTTGGCAGCTCTCCTCAAGCATCTGATCTGACAGGCGTTGATTTTACGTAAGTGTTATTTGGATAATGTGCAAGTTTGACATTGGTAGCATAGGGTTGCATCACTGATAGTCTTAATTTATGATTTAACGGGTTATACGGCACACCCTGTTTCCTGTTGTTGAATTTCCATGAAGAGTCACGGAAAAATGCTTTGAAGATATATCTATCGGGCCATTCCTGCAGAGATGGGGTAATGATAATAACACGCTTCATCATTACATAGTGTATCTCTAAAGACCCTACAATAACGAAAATTTCCTAACCTATACATGGCAGAAAGAACACAACAACATCTTCTACCGTGTTTGGCAACAAAGAACATTAACCTACTCACATAAGTACAGATATTGCTACCAGCCGTGATCAATCAATCGTATCGATTTGTAATTAACGCGTCTCTGTGTCGCAACCGGCAGCGGAAATCTTGACCGAACCCATGGTCATCTAAACAGAACATGAAACCAGACATCACAGAACCACATTTCGTCGCATTACCGAATTTCGATGAAACAAGACAGTTCTTTAAATTGCCGAAAGTTATCGCAAACTGCATCTCAGTAGAATTTCGGCGTTAAAATTCAAGATGAGATTGTTCGTAACTGCCAGCATTCATTGTAGAAAATTACTAATTCAAGAATGTAGAATTCCAACAATTTAGATCAAGAATGTTTTCAAGTGTTTATTCTCTTTCAGGTGGAATGGTATTTTTCGAGTACCAAATATTATCGTAGAAACTGTAATCAAGCCTGGAATGAAAATAGCACACCCTCGGGGCTTTATTCAACATTGAACAAGATAATGTAGACTGAGAGGGAGGGAGGGAGGGGGGAGGGGGGGGAGAGAGAGAGAGAGAGAGAGAGAGAGAGAGAGTGCGTGCGTGCGTGCGTACGTGCGTGCGTGCCTGCGTGCCTGCGTGTGTTTGTGTGTTATTAATGGTTAATCTATTGGGTAGTTGGTTCGCTGTATGGTTAGTTGGTGGTTAATTGGGCGGAATGTTTGTTTGTTTAAGTCCGCGGTTTGTTGAATTGGTGATTTGTTGAGTGATGGGTTGGTATGTTGTGTGGTTAGTTGAATGAGTGATTTCTTGGTTGATTCGTTGGGCGGTTAGCTGGGTTGGTGTTGTTTAGATGGGGTGGGTAGTTTTGGGAGATTTGTTGATGGCTGACTTGGTGGGTTATTAGTTGGCTGGTTGGTTGGTTAAATGGTTAGATAAACTGGATAGTTTGTTGGTTGTGTACGATGTTTGGTTGGTTTGGTGGAAAGCTAGCCGATTGTTTGGGTGGATGATGGATTTGTTGTACAGTTGATTGATTGGGTGGATGAGTTGACTGATCTGCTGGTTGGTTGATTGGGTGGTTCACTGTGTAGCTAGATGGGTGGGTGGGTGGTTTGGAGGTTATTCGGCTGGAATGATTGGTTGGGTGGTTAAATTGGCGTTCGTATGTTTGCTAATTGTGTGGGTGGTGAGTTGGTTGGTTCGCTGGTTGGTTGTGGCTTGCTAGTTGGTTATGTGGCTGCATGGAGAGGTCAAACTTCTTAGGAAGATGTTGAATGTGTGTGTTGGCAGGCCGTCTGGGAGCTGAGAAGTCCTTGTATAATCAGATTCATGTTGGTATTGTGACTTCCTTATGGTTATAGCAAATATTCCCCTCCCCTTTTTTCCACCCGGTACGGCTTTTGGGTGTACTTAGTATCATAAATGCGGTAATGAAAGGCAAAAAGGTAATGACACGTTAGGGAGTCAAGTGCTAGCCCTCGCAAATACTAGGCTGCGACATATGAGGTAATGTGGTCAGTCTGATTCCTGTGAAATGGGCACTTTGATCCAATAAAATGACTAATAACTAGTTTTCAGACGTTTGTAGGAATTATCTCAAAATGAGACGCGGCGAGGAAGGAAACTGACGAACCCAGCACATTATCTCGTGCCTGATAATATTTAAGCGCCAAGCTGTTTACACTCCTGGTGCGTTGTCTGCCTTAGCATTGCCTTGAACTGTTTGATTGAATGCAGCATTTCTTTTGGCTCAAAGGTACGAGTAATTACATGTTCTTTACTATGATCAGAATAATATAAGACAGATAATTAATTCGAAATACTAAATCAAACGTTACGCATATAACCCACAGTTGGGATGGAAAAGCACAATTGAAGCGAGCTAAGCGCCTGAGGTGACAAAGTCTTCGGGAGTCTTCGTGGCGAAGTGGTTAAGCCGTTTAACTTGGACTCCGAAGGTTGTGGGTTCGATTCCGGGCCGCGTCGGTTCACGAGTTAAATTTTTCGGAGACTCCTGTGGGTCGTAGCCAGAGCTACAGAGTTCGTGCTTTGTGCGACGCTTTCCGCGCTGCGGAAAGAGACCGAGCCATATGGGATAATACCCGGTGCAATGAAGTCGACCCTGTCGACTTTTAAGCGACTTTTTTTTTTTAGATGACAAAGTTAATTACTTCTCTTATCGTATTACCCGAAGTTCCCTCTGTACGAAAGATGTATTGAAAACGGGACATAACTGTCTTAAACATAAACCGTACTTTATTTTTACGATTGTCTCCCTTACTGTGTTAAATGCATACATAGGGTGTATTTTTAATGAATGTGGGGTATTTGAAACTAACTATTACCGTTCCAAGTTTTAAAATCACGCTCTGTGACCTCATGCAACATGAAAGGTAAATACAAAACTTGGAACGGCAATATTTTCAGACACCCCACAGTCATTAAAAATACACCCTATCTATTTTCCATAAAGCTTTGTATTATTATTATTGGTGTCAGGTCTTAGTCAGATTTGAATGAGCTACCGTATGCCAGTACACAGTACTGCCTGCTTGCTGTTAGCGCCGAAGATTAAGCACATCCTATATCAGACATTGTTCCAACGGTTTCTGGCGGAGGAGTGCAACTGGTGTGGTACAAGCTTCTAATGCGAGTAAATGCAACCTAAAGACGAAATTCGTGACAGGGCAGACCAGGCCCCATGCTGTGGTCGGCAAAAGATCTAGGATCGAAGTTCCGACAGGCGGACAGTTAGAACATTTATTTGCTGAGCCGGCAACTTCTGCTTGTGGCAACATTGTGAGAAAAAAGTCAAACTACCCACAGGTAGATAGAACCCATTACTTTTGATGGATTACTGACTAGAGGAAGCACACCTGACACATGCGTGCCGAAGTCAAACACACTGTCCTCCGAGGTGCACAGCTAGGCGTGAAGTACTTCTCCCGAAAGAGGCAAGAAGAGGAGGAGGACATCTAAAGAAAGAAGCAGTCAACTTAAGCTTGTTGACAACTCCATAGTTAAAAAGTCCACTGTGTATTCGTCATTGTATCCTGTATATGTTTACTGTGTGCATTGGACTGGCTTCTCTTGAGCATGAAATACCTGACCCACGAAAAAGAATGACCAACGCAGATTTCATCTCAGCCAGTCTCAATGGACTGTTCTGACACCCAAATACAGCTCAACGTAGATTTCATCTCAGCCAGTCTCAATGGGCTGTTCTGACACCCAAATACAGCTCAACGTAGATTTCATCTCAGCCAGTCTCAATGGGCTGTTCTGACACCGAAATACAGCTCAACGTAGATTTCATCTCAGCCAGTCTCAATGGGCTGTTCTGACACCCAAATACAGCTCAACGTAGATTTCATCTCAGCCAGTCTCAATGGGCTGTTCTGACACCCAAATACAGCTCAACGTAGATTTCATCTCAGCCAGTCTCAATGGGCTGTTCTGACACCCAAATACAGGTCAACGCAGATTTCATCTCAGCCAGTCTCAATGGGCTGTTCTGACACCCAAATACAGCTCAACGTAGATTTCATCTCAGCCAGTCTCAATGGACTGTTCTGACACCCAAATACAGCTCAACGTAGATTTCATCTCAGCCAATCTCAATGGACTGTTCTGACACGCAAATACAGCTCAACGTAGATTTCATCTCAGCCAGTTCTCAATGGGCTGTTCTAACACCCAAATACAGCTCAACGTAGATTCATCTCAGCCAGTCTCAATGGGCTGTTCTGACACCCAAATGCAGCTCAACGCAGATTTCATCTCAGCCAAGTCTCAATGGGCTGTTCTGACACCCAAATACAGCTCAACGTAGATTTCATCTCAGCCAGTCTCAATGGACTGTTCTGACACCCAAATGCAGCTCAACGCAGATTTCATCTCAGCCAGTCTCAATGGGCTGTTCTGACACCCAAATACAGCTCAACGTAGATTTCATCTCAGCCAGTCTCAATGGACTGTTCTGACACCCAAATGCAGCTCAACGCAGATTTCATCTAAGCCAGTCTCAATGGGCTGTTCTGACACCCAAATACAGCTCAACGTAGATTTCATCTCAGCCAGTCTCAATGGGCTGTTCTGACACCCAAATACAGCTCAACGAAGCTGAATGGTTAAGAGCGCTAGCTCTTAAATTTCGACCCGGTGACGGTGTGGGGGGTAAGATCGTTTCTGACACTGGTCAGTTTTACTTACACCTTAACTTCAGAAAGCAATGGCAAACTACTGAATGTAAAGTTGCCTAGTAAATCTACAAAATCAGGAAAACTGCGGTAATCCTGTCGACTTATAAACATTATAACCTAACCCCCCAAAAATGTAAACAATGTTCACTTTCTCTTCATTCTTCTCATGTTTTCACCCGTTCATTCTGCGTATCCCGTTCTTATGCCTTAATGTAGTCACCAGAGGGTCTTCTCAGTAATTATATGTTGTATTTTGTGTATGTATTTGCTTGCTGATGAAGGCTAGTCGCCGCAACGCCCTGTATTTGTTCGTTATTCTGTTCCGTAATTGTGTTCTGTATAGCTGCATTACTTTGTGTTATTTTAACATTCATTCATTTAACATTCATTCATTTAACATTCATTCATTTAACATTCATTCATTTAACATTCATTCATTTAACATTCATTCATTTAACATTCATTCATTTAACATTCATTCATTTAACATTCATTCATTTAACATTCATTCATTTAACATTCATTCATTTAACATTCATTCATTTAACATTCATTCATTTAACATTCATTCATTTAACATTCATTCATTTAACATTCATTCATTTAACATTCACACAGGTCCTCGAAATTTTCCGCCCTAGACCGAGAAGGCTAGCATTCCCATCCACAACCCTATTGTGGGTTGTAAGTGGAAGGATACCATCCGTTGTCTTATTTCATAAAATGAAATACCATTTTAAAAAACACAGGCCATACCGTATCAGGAATCAGGTCGAGTAAGCGTAAGACGCCATAACCTCTCAGCCAGCGCGTCCCCTTCCTTGCATGTTATATAGGCTTGGGGAATAATTATAAACTATAACAATAACAAACCATCACCTTAAAATATAAAATGTGCCAGGCCCTTCTCATCATGAACGCTTGAACCTGTCGTTCATTGGCTAGGAATTATCAATCAAACTTATGTAACACGAATTGACAACGTATTAGTTCTTTGCACATAGGTAACAAATTATGTTTCACTGAACGCCTAACTTGATTAAACCAAGTATTCCTCTACTTTTTCGCCCTTTAACGCAAATTTGGGGCTTTGGCCCTCTCCCAACCAAGCCGACCTTTCCTTCGACCAATATAAACCATGTCTTGTCTCTTCTTCTCTTCTCTGTATTTTTCCCCCCTTCTATTTCTATTGCCTTGTGTGTTCTAGACAACGGCCTTTCTAGTTAAACCAATCTCAGGTTTCATCAATGAATGTTCTACCCAGTGCCTGCATCTTTCTTTCACCTCTTGGTTCACTGGTGTTTGTCTTGCTCCCTATGTGAGCTCCAAGAAAACCCAATATTGGCCAAACATTTGTTTAAGGAGTTGGAAATTTATTTAAAGGGGCTTAAATAGACTTATGTAACGAAAATTGATTAACGAGTTGTCTGTCCCTGGGTATTTGTTTTTCTTGCGAGAATTGCCAGGTTGTCTTGCTATCACCTTCAGAGTTACCTGTGCATCTTAAGCCAAGTGAGCTGATATATGCGACACCAATAAAAAAAACCATTTGATCATTTACTTTCATGAGTGAAGTGGTTGAATTTAGTTTCTAGCATGGGCAGTTGAGTGTCT
This sequence comes from Cepaea nemoralis, assembly GCA_014155875.1. Taxonomy (NCBI): domain Eukaryota; kingdom Metazoa; phylum Mollusca; class Gastropoda; order Stylommatophora; family Helicidae; genus Cepaea; species Cepaea nemoralis. The sequence goes on from JACEFZ010013464.1 coordinate 175,029, forward strand.
GCCAAAATGTGTTGTGTTGTTTCCTTCAAATTTTCTTATTCATTGTGTATACACGATTTGTGAGAATATTTATGTTATAGATCTTTTCTTGACGAATTATGCTACCACAATTATCACAACTATTGCTACCCTCACTACCAACATTACCACCACTCTTGCTACCCCCACTACCATCATTACCGCTACCGCCACGAAACACGCTGTTCGTTTACTGAGTGGCATTGCATGAGATTCAACCACACCGCACAAACGACTTCCCCATTCGTGATCAATCCCCATTCCTCAGCAGGCAGCGACAGATTCCAGAGCTGATGGTATCAGTGGGACCCTGAGTGAACGCCCCACTGCACGCTGAGTGAACGCCCCCCTGCACGCTGAGTGAACGCCCCACTGCACGCTGAGTGAACGACCCCCTGCACGCTGATTGAACGACCCCCTGCACGCTGAGCGTCGTCTAGATCCCCAGCTCGTGCCCTGAGGTAGTTTCCTGCTAGGATCCGTCGTGTGATAGCGCCATCACATTGCGTAGATCTGGATGCAGGGAGGATTGAGTGGTCAGTCTGTTCCTCAGCGAGTCGACGAGCGCAAGAGTAAAACCCGCGCCTGGCAGCGCTCATGAGGTCATTAATGCCCATGACAATATCAGTGTTCATGACATCATCAGTGCTCATGACATCATCATCGCCCATGACATCATCATCATCGCCCATGACATCATCATCATCGGCCATGACATCATCAGAGCTCATAACATCATCAGTGCTCATGATATCATCAGCGCAGTTTCCTATGAACTTCGCTAACAAACCCATTGACCTGGTGTCCACTGTTTCCTACATGAGCCTCCTCAGACTGAGGTGCTCTACGTGCTGTGCTGCAGTTTCCATTCCATCCCAAAGATTGCAGTGACATGTCAGGGTCAACAATGTCAGTGACATTTCAGGATCAGCGTTGTCGGTGACATTTCAGGGTCAACGTTGTCAGTGACATTTGCTTCTACGCCAGTGTGAAGTTTTATGCCTTCTCGTATTTAACGACACTGCATTATAGGGTTAGGTGTTCGGTTCCTTTTTCGTCTCCCCCATTTGCCAGACAATTTCCAGAATATTCTAAAGAATTACTTTACCGCGACTTTATGATCCTGGGTCCACTCAAATATCATACTTGTCCTTTACAAAAGTGCATCATACTTGTCTGGTAAAAATGTAAATCATACTTATCTTGTGCAAAAGTACATCATATCTGTCTGGTACAAAAGGACATCATACTTGTCTGGTACAAAAGGACATCATACTTGTCTGGTACAAAAGGACATCGTACTTGTCTGGTACAAAAGTACGACTCTGGGGGTCGACCCAGCCTTATGAAGATGGATATCAAAAGTGTCAACTCCCTGATAATTCTCTGGGCAAATAAGGCTACTAGGAAGAAAACTGGTCACCTTACCCAATTTGTCCTGTGGCAACTGCAGTATCTGATATGAGATTATATTAACCTTTGGCATTGCCAGCGGTCTATTCGGCCTACTCTTTCAGATTTTCAAATATCGTGGGATTTTTAAAGTGCACACGGTGGCTCCACGTTGTTTGCCATTATCAGAGAAGTCTATATTAGATGGGTAAAAACGTCATTCTTCACTAATATTCTAAAAATGCAGCACGCTAAATGAAGATTTGAACCGGGTATGTTCAAGCTGGAGGTTTATTCTGTACACATAAGCCACGGCATCCCCATCAGGTCTTGCATGCGATTGCAGAGATAAGAAGTGTCACTTCTGTGAACAGTCTCGCAGACCGAAGTAGCGAGTGAATGTGGAGTGTGTGAACAACCACCATACTGAAGACCACTTGTTTGTCCCCAGACGTGGAATTCATCTTCTGTACAAACAGCCTCTGAAACCGTAGCCATTGATAACACTGAACAAGTCAAAACTGACGCTGTTTGCTTTTCATTAAGTCTCCAATGTGACGTGGTGGCGTAGCAGTACCGTTCGAATGACGTACCTGTGGACTTGGGTTAGATCCGCGTCAGGAAGATTTCAAATTTTAAAAATTGATTTGAGCTCCCAGGTTATCATCATCATCATTATCATGTGCCATGTCGAATAGCGTGAGCGGTGATGTTCGCCATCTCACACGATTGCCTGATTCGTCGATCAGCTAATTGTGTTATCTCATTTTTGCCATGTGGCCAGGTTTTCTACATATTTATCTCTCTGTCTTTCCCTTGTTCTGTTCCTCTTTATCTTATAGGTTGTCACCAAGTTCTTCACTTTGGTTCTTCTCATACCGCGCCAAAAACGCCTTAACTGTCCACGTCTAATCATTTTACGGTTTTCATTTGTTTCTTGTAGGATTTGCTCCGTGGTTTTTTCTGTCTGTCCATTTCGAATTTCCCCCAAAAACCGCGGTATAGATGTATCCCATATCAAAAGAGAAGTAAGTTTAGACACTCTCCCAGCCACTCCTCCCCCCCCCCCCCCCCGCCCACCTCCGATTAGGTTACGTGTAGAAATGGATGCTCCCAGATCGGCCCTATCTCAATTGGTCACCAGGAAATGTCTCGGAAAGTAAAGGCGACCCGTGTGACACTGGACACATCTGCCACCGAGTGCCGGTTGGGCTGTACAGTTATGGCTCTAGCCTTTTATCCCCATAGCGCTTTTGGCGTGCAACAAGGAGCTTTAATTTGTACATACTTTTATGTCTTCATTCCTCGAACAAACCCATTCTCCAACAATCTCTTTCTTTCTTGTCTTTCTTTGAGTTCAGCCGTGTGCAATGGCTGGTTTCTTCAAGGATACAGACTGCGGAGCAATGTCTGGTTCTGTCCAAAGATCCATACAATGGTGCAATATCTGGTTCTGTCCAAAGATACAGACAATGGTACAATATCTGGTTCTGTCCAATTATTCTGTTGAATACAGAACACACAAATTCAGACGAATATTCCGATTCAAATCGTCATCAACGGAACAAAACGAACAAAACGATTAAAAATATATAAACGAACTACCCAAATGGGTACTTCCCTCGTCGCTTGTCTAATCTAAAAAAAAGGAAGTACACATTTGTGTTGTTTGTTTACACATGTTTAAACGTTTCGTCCTTGTTCCGTTGATGAAGACTTCGGTTGTAACGCTGGCCTGTATCTGTGTGTGTTTATTTAACCGTCGAGTATCTCATTCATATTTTGTGTTTTTTTTTCGCACTCCGCTGTAAGCTCGGCAGCAACACTTGCCCTTTATAGATAACATTTAACTTCGGTACAAGCAGTTAAGGTTTCCCTGGAGACAACGTATCATGGGACCTGCGGTGGGTATTTGCACTTGGTGCTCTGTAGGAGAACGAATCTATCTGGGGGTCAATAAAATAATCAAGTTAAATATGTTGGAAGCCGAAGATGTGCTAATGATAGGGAGCTGGTACTGAGGTTTCCTGCCGAAGCGATTTTAGCGAGTCATATATGACGTTGACATCTGCTGGTACTGAGGTTTCCTGCCGAAGCGATTTTAGCGAGTCATATATGACGTTGACCTGAAGTCATTAGTCTAAGGGTGTGTTATATATTACATTCTAATTGGCGATTGGCATGATGATGATGTGAGTAGGTAACTGTCTGTCTGTCTGCTTTCCTGCCTGCTTACCTAACTCTATATAATATGTATAATATATCTTATCTCGTTTTCTCTCTCTCTCTCTCTCTCTCTCTCTCTCTCTCTCTCTCTCTCTCTCTCTCTCTGTGTGTGTCCCACCGTCACACACACTCTCTCTCTGTCCCTCCGTCTATCTCTGTCCCTCCGTCACTCTCTCTGGCCCTCCGCCTCTCTTTATTTCTCTCTCTGTCCCTCCGTCTCTGTCCCTCCGTCTCTCTCTCTCTTTCTCTCTTTCTCTCCCTCCCTGCCTTCCTGTCTATTTATTTCTATATAAACTACCTTATCTCTCTCTGTCTCTGCCCCACTCCGTCTCTCTCTCTCTCTCTCTCTCTCTCTCTTTCTCTCTCTCTGCCTGCCTACCTGTTGGTCTGTCTGTCTACCTGCCTGCCTGTCGGTCTTTCAGCCTGCCTGTCTAATTTATGTCTGTGTGTGTGTGTATGTGGGTGTCTGTCTCTCCTCCTACACAGCTGTTCATTCTTTGTTTGGCATTTTGACATAAACAGCAGTTAACTAGTCTATTATGCCTTCTCAAGTATTAAGTCACTTTATATGAGATTAACTACCTGGTTCTCTTCCTAGCAAGTTTTACTTCTCAGAGTCTGTTCTTGTCAGCGATCATCGTTTGCTTTGCGCCTATTCCAACATCAGACATGAATACGACGTACGTCTTAGGTTTTCACCTGCCTTCCACAGCTTGTCTTGTTTACTTGCTTATGTGGGTCAGATTTCCATTCCATGAAAACAGAATCTTGGTTGCCGGGAAGGTTAACCCGGTCAACAAATGCCCGCAGAAGTCGGATGTGTCGGCCTAACGGCGCAAGAACGCAGCTCTGCTGTAAACAGGCACAACGCAATCACATCCACACACAAAACTCCGGATGAACGAAGAAGAAGAAGAAGAAGAAGAATCTTGGTTGTCTTGCACGTTTACTTCTGGAGGTCAAGTGTATATTATTTGATTACATTCTTTGTTGACTTATAGCGTTGTTACTGTGGGTAAGATTTATATAATCCGATAAAATTCTTGACTGCCTTGCCTGGCTACTTTTGTGGGCGAGAATTCAATTCCCTGTGGGGAAAAAATCTTGATTGTCTTGTAATGTTGCTTTTGTGAGTCAAGATTTCTATTCCCTGAAAAACATTTCTTCGTTGTCTTGTGATGTTGCTTTCGACAGTCGTATTTCCATTGACAAAACTGAAAATCTTGTTTTGTGATGTTGCGTCTGTGAGACAATATTTCCACTCCCTGAAAAAATATTGGCAGTCTTGTAAGGAAGACTTCTTTTTGTCTTGATGCCTCACAGCTACAATTGGCAGATTCCTTGATGCGCCACGGTTACAATTGGCAGATTCCTTGATGCGCCACGGGTACAATTGGCAGATTACTTGATGTCCCACAGGTGCAAGTGATAGAATCACTGAACCCCTCCCCCCCCCCCCCCATCCCCCCTCCTGCTGAAGGTGGCGAAGTTCTTGATGTCCCACAGTGTACAGGATAGCGGAGTACTTGAGACCCGTTCAATGAAGACATGCTCTGTGTCCCCAGAAGCATGTCCTGAGCCTAAAGCGCCTGGTACACTGACTTCTCCCTAGCTATGTGATGCTCTCATCCTCTTGTCTGTAATCCCAGATAAATTCCCTTTTCCCTCTTTGCAATGGAGACTAAACCTCTGAGCTCCTAGCAACTGGAAGAAAGAACCATTTTCAGGCCATAGTGATCGCAAACCTTTATGTCGGCAGGCAGTACCCTAACCATCACTGCGACTCTTGGCACAGGATGGTAATCAGTAAATGTCATGACAACAAGTGGAGATTACTCTCCGGACAGCCAGACTCGGGTGTAAAGTTCATTATAGATCACGGCGTAGGATAATCCTTCCGTGGAAAAGGTTAAAGTTCAAGACGGGGCGAAAGTCTTTCCCTCGCTGAACGCGGGAGAAATATCGGACAATGGCTTTCTGTTCCGGTGTTCTTATATCAGCTGGGTGCTAGATTAGCTAGGATAGCTGACAGGTAGTATATCAGACAGACAAACAGAGACAGAAAGCGGAATGACAGAGAGACAGGTAAATAAACTAGATAAATATCAAATAAAGGTTGAGCTATGAAACGGTTTGTGGGTGCAGGAATAAAGACATATATTTACGCACTGACAGACGAAAGAGTATGAATGTTGATTTGTTCATTAGGCAGAATGGCAGACACATTGAAATGTAGGCTGGTAATCATATAAGCAAGTAAACAGAGCGAGGAATGCGTAGGTAATTAAATTGGTTGTATGACTGGTAGGTAGGTAGGGTTGGTTTGTTGATGGACTGGATGGCGTGTCCCGTGATGAAACTTATAAATCCGATGAGTTGCACTTCATGACATTTTGTTTTTGTTTTTTTGTTTGTTTGTTTTTGTTTTTTTTTTTTGGGGGGGGGGGGGGGGGGGGGGGAAGGGTGCATATCCTATTTACAGGACATCGCTATCAACACCAGGAGTTTACTGCCGTTGTTGATGTCTTGGCAAGTTTTTACGTTCAGTAGTTTGCCATTGCTTTCGGAATGACCGGCTCCCATACCAACACGTTAAAACCCCTGTGCGACACAGTCTGCTGCCATATCGGTCGCCGCTGTGTTTAGACGGGAGGTAAGCAGCTCACAAATCACATTCGCAAGCCTTTGGCCCCAGAGACCGGCTTCAGGATATTAGAGTCCTAAACCTAGCATCCTTTTATAGGCGTGAGTTAGTGTAGAGGATTTATTCCAGACCCGGTACCGAAATACCATTTCCAAGTGGGCTGGATTGCGGAGATCTTCTCCCCCTCTCCAACCTCAGAAATCAACGGGGTGTGCGAAACTGGTTCTGGAACTGTACATTTCCCTAGAGCAGTGGTTCTCAACCTTTTTTGGCCCGTGCCCCCCCCCCTCCCTTCACCATATTTTTCAGAACGGCATCCCCCCTCCCTTCGTATTTCCTACCTAAAAATTTGGCCCCCGCTCCTACATAGTATACGTAATAATGGAAGCTAAATTTAATAGCATATACTAGAACAAGTCTAGACGTCCACATAAAACATGATTTGTGGGCCTACTTACTTTATAAATTGAATTTTAGAAGGGTGAAACGTACAGAACCGTACAGTATGAAGGGAAAACAATATCAAGTAATTGGTTCTTGTATTAACGCGATCTTGAAATAATCTTAATTCCCTTCCCTCCCCCCCCCTTGGAAACCCTAAAATTCCCCCCTGAGGGGGGGGGGGGAATTCCCCACCGGTTGAGAACCACTGCGCTAGAGGTATATCGGAATGTGACCTGGTCATGGTTTACAACAGCAAATACGGCCTGGTTTGAGGTGACTTGGTTTGAGTTGAATCAAAAACCGACGTCACAACTCTTGGGACATTCCCATACGTGCTCCGTCCTCATCTGCAACAGCCAGCGAAGATGACTGTTGCAAATGGTACCAGTAGCAGTCTGATTATGTGTTCGTCTGGCTTTTCCACGGAGATTTGAATGTCGGCCAGACCCTCTGATTACTTCCTGCAGCACCATTCTCTCCAGGCCGTGACGATCTATCTACACTTCTGCACTATACACACGTTCCCAAAGGGCCTCGACCACGTTTGTCTGATGTACCAATACCCCACCAAGCGATACAGGCCCATCCAATCTGTCCGCCTGCTCGTTTACCACCGCATCAATATGTCCCAAGGAAATAACTCAACATTTGCTCCCTATTTTCGATGGGAGGCGTTATTCACAGCGCCCTACGAATAATACTGAGCGTTATTGATAACGCGCTGCGAATAATACAGAGCGTTATTCACAACCCACTGCGAATAATACTGAGCGTTATTCACAGCGCGAATGATTGGCCTACTGAGCATTATACACAGCGCGCTGCTAATATTATTGAGATTAATAAACATGACATAAGCACTTTGCAAAACTAAAGTCCTAAATCGAAGTTGAATAACCTTTTATTTATCGTATCCCTTACAGGATGTTGCAGTCAACATCAGCATTTTTCAGCTGCTGTTTATGTACTAGGCAAGATTATGCTAAGTAGTTTGCCATTGCTTTCTCAGCGACCAGCTCACTTACCCCGTAAGTTACCAACGCGGCGAGAACCGCTACCGATTCTCGCGCAGGTTACGTTACTCGCGAGAATATACGGGGTTACGGAGAAGGACGTTAACCCTAGGCTAGACAGACGAAATATATTTTGACTGGTTTGATGCACTGTGACAAACAAACTATAGGCCTGTAATCGTCTGGCGCGATACATGATGATGCTAATGTTACCAGTACCAGCATCCCTTGCAGTGCCCTGGGGTATGATGGGAAGCCGCTCTGGAAGCATGAATAAATAGAGGCGCGTGTCAGTTTCCCGGTCTCTCAAAACCAGACAACCGTGGCCGAAGGAGCGATTAGGTAGATCGCTGTAGAGATGTAGATACCATCAAATAGGGAGGCTTTAACCAGCCCTCCCTAGTCACTGGACTCTTGGTAATGACCCCTGGCCATGTTTGTGGTTTGTAGAGCAAACTTGAGCCCCGGCTCTGGTTAATGTCGTAGGCCGCTCACATCCCCCCTTTTTTTTTATATACCCCTTCGTATACCTGTTTATGCGTGTTTATGCCACTATATCTCTGCTGTTAGGGTTATAGTTTTGTTATTCGTTATGTTATGGTTTTTCGCTGTATCTGGTCCCAGTCGACTTATGTGATGCGGGTGTCTTGTGTGGGTATTGAGGGTGCCCTTCGACTCAACTGAGCATGATTGAGGTCTCACTGTCATTTAGAGACCGCCCCTGTAGTTAGTACTAGGCAGCAGTTATCTCTGTGGGATTTCAGATTCCCTTTTCTGTATGTACCAACTGTCCATGAGTCCTGAGATGATTACAATAGAGAGTCCATACCTGCTGTTTATGTTGTTGTTTACGTTGAGGCTCTGTTGTTGCCATGTCCTTGTTGGTTTGTGGAGATGGGTACCTAGTCATGTGCATAGCGATGTTAGGCAGCAGTGATTTACTGTGGGAACATAGGTTCCCATTTCTGTATATGTCAGTTATGTGACATGTCAAGATGCCTGTTTGTCCCTGAATCATGCAGTTCTGCCAATAAAAACCTAATTTTGTTGTTCCTAATTTGATTTGTTTAGTCTGTAGTTTGTTGTGTAAACTCATTGATCCTGTTACAGTCCAGCAGCGTAATCTTCTGTCTGGGGTGTACAACAGTACATCCCCCGCCCTGAGAACTCCTGGAATCTTCTGTCTTAATTCTACCCCTTTTCTTGTTAACAGAGGAGGATATGCACAGTGCTCTTTCTCTATTTCTCCTTATTGTCCTTTTCTTCTCTGGCCCATTAAAAGTCAGTGTTGCGCTTCTTTATCTTTGAGCACTTAAGTATAGGAAATTACATCTTCCTGTTCCTTGATATTCCACCTCCTATGACAAGTGGCGAGCCTGCCAGGATTGTTTGGCGGCCTTTAGATTATCTTGTTGGTGTCTGTTCCAGTCTTCAATGATTCTTTTAGGTGGTAGTTCCATGTTTGTTTTTGTTTTTTTTTGGCTTTTTGGGGGTGTGAGAGGTCCCTGGCCAAAGACATTAACTGGGTTCAGGTTTGTTCCCCAAGTCTCCAAGAAGCACAGCATTGAGAGAAGAGAAGAGCCTCCAGATCTACACCACATCTCAAGTCGTCGAAATTAAAGGTGACCTTATTCCATGTTTAGGGAACCGAAGTTTCCCACCCAGCCGGCGCTCAGTCTGAGTCCGCTGGTATAAATTAAGAGTGCGAACACTCCAACGAAGGTCACCAAACTTTAGGTATAAAGTCTTTTGGAATATGCATATATATTCCTACTTGAAACCATCAAGCTTTACTCAGAAAGCTACAGAGGTGGTTGACGACTCCATGAGAGCAGAATGCTCCCACATTCAATAGAGGCTGGGGCTGTGCTTGCCCAAGAGATAAATGCTGTTGATTCTTTCGGGAGAACAGTTGTGGACTGTTCATGCGACTGATTTCAGCAATGCTAACATCTGGGGCCATCCATAGAAGTACCTTTCCCTTGTTTGTCTGGAAGAGGGGACATCAGAAATCCATCCCACCAGTGCGTCCCAGCAGCAGAGCGCTGGACATCCATATTCAATCCCCAATGGTGGCACCATCACCTGAAATCATCGAGGGGGATGTTTCCCTTATTGTACATCAGCCCATCAGGCTTACTTGAAGTGACAGATGACAATGTTACCTGTGGTGATAAGAAAATCCTTTCCTTATAGGCGGAAGCAGAGGAGTTAATACTAGCGTGTTCATCCATGTTCATGATGTCATGGGTGGACATATTGAGTGTTGCGGGTCGAGTGAACAGTGATTTCCTATATTTCCCCCGTGCATAGAAAATTTAGAAGCGACACATAATAGACATTCAGTGAGAAGAAATAGCATCCAGCGAGAATCATCGAGCAGTGAATGAACTGATTTCCTATATTTCCCCTGTGCATAAGACAATTCAAAAGAGACACATAATAGTGGGAGGAAACGATATCCAGTGAGCATCATCAGACAGAAACATTCGTTATATATTTCTGCGACACACTTTATGGACAAATAATTAACTAGTAATTAATTATTTTGTGTCATGCAATATTAATTCGAATTGGGAATCCCCACGCACAGAAAGTGAGTCTAAGACGCCGTGTCTTCCAGCATGTTTGTTTTGCTTTGTTTTGTTTCCCATGTACAGGTATTTTCCTACCCCGCTTCATTTGGGTACCATGGTGACAACTGAGAAATTACTGACTCATCCCATGGAACTGGTGGATGCGGCTGGCTGAAGCGGGGCTACCAGAATCAGACCGGGAAAACAAAAACTGGGTTTGCCTGCATAGTCATGGGAATTACATTTTTTTTCAGTGGCAGGGATGTCTACATCTTGGTTTGCAGGTGATCTAGTGGATAGCATGCATGTTATTCCGGTCATTGTTGTTTTAGGTTACAAGTAGGGATTGTAAATTTAAGAGGATGCCTGTGTGAAATTTTTTTTGGTGCCCCTACGTATTGCTTCCATGGAGCTAAGTGTTGATGTCAGGGTTGCTAGTTTATTTTGTATGCAGACTGCATATTCCTCATGGCCACTCATAAGATATGGTATTATCTTTTGTCAGGGACTGATGTTTTTAAAAATTGTCACTGATGTATGTTTTTAAGGCAGGTTCAGAAAATATAACTGGTGACAATTTTACGCTGAGAGGTTTAAGTCCCATGGTGAAACCCCCTTAATTGATTGTTTACTTAAATAGCCCAGTGTTTTGTCTAAACCCTAAGGGTCTAGAGTTTTCGACGAGGGACCGTCGAAAAATTGGGGGTGTGATGTGTAATCGTCTGGCGCGATACATGATGATGCTAATGTTACCAGTACCAGCATCCCTTGCAGTGCCCTGGGGTATGATGGGAAGCCGCTCTGGAAGCATGAATAAATAGAGGCGCGTGTCAGTTTCCCGGTCTCTCAAAACCAGACAACCGTGGCCGAAGGAGCGATTAGGTAGATCGCTGTAGAGATGTAGATACCATCAAATAGGGAGGCTTTAACCAGCCCTCCCTAGTCACTGGACTCTTGGTAATGACCCCTGGCCATGTTTGTGGTTTGTAGAGCAAACTTGAGCCCCGGCTCTGGTTAATGTCGTAGGCCGCTTACATCCCCCCTTTTCTGTCATTTAAATACCTAAACTTATGAGGGATGCCATATGATATAGGACACACTGCTCCTGCAATGTCCATGTTTTGATAAAGGATATCAACAACAATATGACATCACACACATTACCGCATGATATTATAAATTAATAACCAACAGGTAAAACATGTTTAACTATGAAAAGTAAAGGAAACAGGAATAACCATATTTGTAGAATGTGACAATGTAACCTTTCAAATAGAATAATCACAACATTCACAGAAAGTTAAGGATAAACATGTATTACACAGGAATTCAATTGAGGAACTCTCTGATACCCTTAAGACAGTTCATAAAATGGATACACCATAGTATCAAGTAAGAGTGCCTCATCCATATGAGACATGATCAAAGCATAACCATGTTCATGGGCAGAAACAGAATATCAGCACTAATATAACAACCAGTATACTATATATATTATGTCATAACCATGTTCATGGGCAGAAACAAAATATCAGCACTAGTATAACAACCAGTGTACTATATATATATTATGTCATTATTACACACTTATGACCAATAAGTGTTATTCAAGGCTCAACACAATCAGTGTAATATTATTTGTGAGTGGACAGCAAATGTACAGTCGTGCGCTCTGTTCCCCACAATTCTTCCTATGATACACCGGTTATAAATTTTGCCATCTTACGCTTCATGTCACACGACAAATACATATTAATATCTCTGCGAAGGGTGGTACGCAGTACTAAATCACATCCTCTCCACCATGCGACAACCGCCATGCTTAACTTAGGACAGAATCGCAGTCACTGATTCCATCAACAACTTGATACACTTAGACAAACATTACTGCATTCTGTTAACAGATGTGATGCCAGACTTCAATGCTAGATGAGAAACCCCTTTACCAATATCAGTTCCAGATGCACCTGCCTGTTCTCCCTCAGTAAAGCCACACTTCATTCGCAGTTACGATTACACAATGATTGCTGATACGCACCCCGCATATTAAGATGCATTATTTCCTACGCCTAGTGGCTATCAATCTGCATGGCGTCCCTACAATTCAACACATTATTTCCTTCACTTCTATTTATTACCTACATGTCCTAACTACATAGCTTAAACATTAACCCATCATTGCCACATATACATGTAAGTATTCTCTGCTTTACACATGTTATAATATTACACCCTATATTATGATTATTTTCCCCTACTCATAAGCATTCAATTTAGGCATGGTCTCTTCATCAACTAATATTTTATGACCTCATACATCTCAATTTACACTTCATACATATATCTTGGTGAATCTCCACTTTTTTGTTAGCTTGGAACATTTACAGAGGGACAGCACCAAATCAATCACTACCTATTTGGCCAGTACACCAATGTCCTAGGATAATCATGTAAAATACATTCTCAACAAAATAATCTTGTGCCAGCAGGCTGGCATGACATGACCATCAGTCTCTATGGTACTTCACCACCATCAATGACCTATTCTACATATTTCACATCACGTTGTCTGATTGCTGACATCTCTATGGAATTAAATGTTATATTCCTAAAACCTCAGGGACGTTACATTGATCTGTAGAACAGCTCATTTTCAATAGTATTCATTCATATTATCTATTTATATTTCTTTGTTCCTACCACTCTGCCTACAGCTTTGTTCACACACATCGGTTTTCCCACGCAAACGCTTTTCAAGCCTGTAACATGGTGTGTGCTACGATTAACAAATATTTATTAAATTAAACATTTTAGACTTACAGCTTTTTCCTCTGACATATGTTGTTCAATGATGAACAGATGGGAAACCCCACATAGCTCGTCTCAAGGCGGGCTGGCCACAAACTACACAGGGCCCCAGCACTGCCTTCCCACACCGCTGGCCGCTACAAGGAAAAATGGCCTCCGGTCTTTGTGATAAAGTGGCGTTTCCGGCGTGGCCAGGACCGTACGGTTTTCACAGACCAAACTAAGTGCCTTGAAAATGGCGCTGTGACAGGCCTAACTTAGTAACTATAACAGTGGTGGCTTAACCCTAACCCTAAACCCTAACCTTAACCCAAACTTGAAAAGAAGCGCTCCTTTTGCTATTGCCATTTTCGAAACATACACGTCACGTGACGTGACAAACTGACCGGTAGTAAACGTCACGTAATCAGCCGCATCTGTGAATAACACTGAGCGTTATTCACAACGCGCTGCGTATAATCACTGCGATTTTTTGATTGTTGAATTGAAGCCTGCCACTTCTGCCCGAAGCATGCCTGTCTTCACCTTTCCCGTCATACTTTGTGAGTCCGTTACAATCACAACATTCGGAACGCCATTACTTCCTCCACCTCCATTCTCAAACAAGATGTGGTATCATATGCCAGACTCTCCTGCACCAATCACCGTCCACCTACCTTCTCTTGAATTAAGTCTAGCTTGCAAATGTCTTCTCCGCGGGGTTTAGGCACTTCATCGTCAACATAATCTAACTAAATTACCAAGGGATAGTTGATGGGTGTCTAAAGTAATTAAGGTGACCTTACGGGGTATTGAACACACGGTGCTGGGTCCCATATTTTCATAGACCAATAGGCACTCAGTGGGTGGTGTGGTCAGTTTCCCCCTTTGTCACCTTTGCTTCTGAAGACATTTCATGGGTCAAATTTTAGGCTGGGTAGACACGGGAGGTGAGGTCAGTTTAAAATTCCGAATCCGCCCTGATGAGGCTCGAACCAGTGACCATCGGGTCGGCAGGCGAGTGTCTATGGTGTGTTTAAAAATGTTTGCCTCAGTATAAAAATCCATAACTCAGTAACCATCTGAGGGAGCACATAACAGTATAATTGTGTACACCCAACAAAACGATTTTTGTTCTGGAGATTGTACAGCAGATCTCAACGTTCGTTTATATGCGGTATATAATTTACGGGTCAGAGATGAAGTGCATGTTATGAAATGTATTACATCTTCACATAGAAACATTAATGTTCAATAATGAATATTCTCCGTTGTGCACGGGGATTTCCTTATGAGCAGCAAATCACATAGTGGAATGGAGTGTTCAGAGGTGACAATAATTACTGTAAAACAAGTTTGTTAGCGTGAATTCAATACATTTTCGCCAAAACATCAAAGCAATTTCACCGCTTTCCATGATTTCAGTTGCCTTTGGACCTATCAAAGACATATTCTTTGGCTGGGAGTAAGTTTAAGGCGGCAAGAAGAAAAAATTCATAACGATGGAATATAAACTTTTCAAAAACATTGACTGTGAAAGAAAGCAAACGCTTGTGACAGCACTATAGCCACTCTGCTACCGGGGCTTAAGGATGAAATCACGGGTTAACGGGAACTAGGTGTGTAGGTGTGTAAAATATTAATGTTAATTTTCGGGTATATGGTTAAGTGGTAGGTGGATATATGGATATTTGGTTAAGCTATTGGTGGATATGTGGGTATATGGTTAAGCAGTAGGTGGATATGTGGGTATGTTGCTATGTCAAAAGTAAAGTACCATTTTTCCAGCTATGGGACATATTAGGTATATGGTGCTGGCGCCATGTTTTAGACCAATCGGCACTCGATTCGTGTTGTCATCAATAACACGCCGGCTGGCTTTACTGCCCGTGATATCTTCTGGTACCCACGATAGTTTGGATCGACTCGGAGACCCAGGACAACGAAACAAATCCTCACATCAAGCAGGGTTCCAAGACATTACCACTGCGGCGGTGTACGAGCGTGCTGACTACTACGATACAGTATCACTCAAGATATATGGCATTAGTCGGCCATGTGTTAAACAAATCGCGAAGAAACTCTTAATCGCTGCGTTCCTGATTGAATGAATGAATGAATGAATGAATGAATGAATGAATGATGGGATAAATGAATGAATAAATGAATGAAATAATGAATAATGTTATGAATGAATGAATAAATGAATGAATGAATGAACGAACGAACGAACGAACGAACGAACGAACGAACGAACGAACGAACGAACGAACGAACGAACGAATGAATGAATGAATGAATGAATGAATACATTAACAGCAGCACCAAACAAATCAATTATTATTGTATGCACCGTTTAACTAAGCATATTTTACCCATTTCCAAGCAATCCATATAGCACCTCACCAGAGTTGATAACCCATTTGTTGCCAAAGTTGCTTTAAATATGAATTCAACTATTCACAATGTCCTCGTCTCACATCTACTGGTCTCCCTGTATACAGAATCCCGTTTTGGCAACATCGGGAGGCATTTCTGTAACTTAATTTATTTTTAAAACAACTATAAAATAGCCAACAAAAGAAATGTGATTATCGCTTTAATAAAATCACATAAATTTCTCCCTCACGCGAAAAAACACATCACATTATAATTACTGAAAGCTTGAGACGATCGTAGTGTGTGGAGAAATGGGTTTATTTTATTCTGTGATTTTCATATTCGATCCTGTCCGATCTTGGTTTTCTGTGAGTTACAAATTAAAGAAGAAAATGGATTGAAGACATCAAGAGACATTGTACAACCACACGGAATGACACTATCAGTGCCGCCCACCGGGCGCTGGAACGCAAATTATTCCTCTCCACGACACTTGACGGCAGAAGTGGAAGATGATGATGATGATGATGATGATGATGATGATGATGATGATGATGATGATGATGATGATGATGATGATGATGATGATGATGATAAAATAAATTATATGGTCTAAATTGCAGATAATTAGCCTTGATGTCTGTCTGTCTGTCTGTCTGTCTGTCTGTCTGTCTGTCTGTCTGTCTGTCTGTCTGTCTGGCTTGGCTCGTGTGGGCTAGGGGTTGGTTGATTAGATGAATGACAGGTTGGTTGGTTGGATGATTGGTTAGTCTGTTGCTTGGTTAATTCGTAATTTAATTGGTTGATTGGCTGGTTAGTTCGTTGATTGGTTAGATGATTGGTTAGTTAGTTGGTTGGTGTTTGGTTGATTGGTTGGTTGTCTGGTTAGTTAGTCGGTTGATAATTTTGTTGACTGGTTGGCTGACTGGTTACTTAGATGGTTGGTTGGTTGATTGTTTGGTTAGTTAGTTGTTTGAATGTTTGGTTAGCTGATTGTTAGTTAGTTTGTTTGTTAGCAGGTTGATTTCTAAATGGGTTGATCGTTCATTGGTTAGTTTGTTAAACGATCGGATGGTTTTTTGAATGGTTGATTGATTGGTTGGCTATTTAAATTGTTCATTCGTTATCTGATGGGTGGGATTAAGGATTAATTGGGTTATTGATTGGCCTATCTGGATTAATTATTGGCTAGTTGATTCTTCTTCTGGTTCATCCGGAGAGTTTTTTCGGACGTGATTGCGTTGTGTCTGTTTACAGCAGAGCTGCGTTCTTGTGCCGTTAGGCCAACACATCCGACTTCTGCGGACATTTGTTGACCTGGTTAACCTTCCCGGGAGCTAGTTGATTGAGTGGTTAAATGGTTGGTTAATTGGTTGGATTGATGGATAGATGGTTCATTTATTGGTTGACTGATTGGTTTGTTGAATAGATGGATGGATGGTGTGTTTGGTTGATTAGTTGGAAGGTACAGAAGTTGGTTGATAGTCATGTTGGGAGGTTGGTTGGTTGGTTGGTAGGTTTTAGAGGTTGGTCGGTAAATTAGGATGCTGACTGGTTGACAGGCAGGGTCTCTGATAGACTTGGGTTCACACACTTCAGGCCGCTACATTGACGATCAGGTCGTAAGAGCACAGACAAGAGCTTGCAACCATAGAGCTGAAGCTGGTCTAGACATGTTCCTCGCGAATCCACACCGCATCCAGGGGAACTGTTGCAAATCGTTTCTCCTCTTCGCCAAGCTAAGGAACCAGCGAAGTGTGCGAGTCGTGAATTTGAGCTTGCTTCATATCTGCAGAGAGGTATGGCGGTCCTTGAACCGCTATAAAGACTGGAACACATAAGCGACTCTATAGAAAGCTGCTCCACAGAAAGCTGCTCCACAGAAAGCTGTTCCATAGAAAGCTGCTCCATAGAAAGTTGCTCCTTAGGAAGCTGCTCCATAAAAAATTGCTCCTTAGACTGTTGCTCCATAGAAAGTTGCTCCATAGAAAGTTGCTCTATAGAAAGCTCCTCCATGGAAAGCTGCTCCATAGAAAGTTGCTCCATAGAAAGCTGCTCCATAGAAAGGTGCTCTTTAGAAAGCTGCTCCATAGAAAGTTGCTCCTTAGACAGCTGCTCCAGAGAAAGCTGGACCATAGACAGCTGTTCCATAGAAAGCTGTTCCATAGAAAGCTGCTCCAGAAAGCTGCTCCATAGAATGCTGCTCCATCGAATGCTGCTCCATAGAAAGGTGTGCTGATGTCTTGGAAAGTGTGAGTCACAATCTTGGTATTGCATCCTTGCGGTTCGTTGTAGAATGGAGCAGTAGAGAAATCGCCTGCTTCAGTGAATGCCCTGGGTTTGATTATCCGTTAGGAGTATTGCTAACTATCATCATCACTATCATCATCATCACTATCACCATTGTCATCCTCATCAGTATCATCCTCATCTTTAACAATATTATAATCTCGATCATCATTATCTTCATCACTATTAGCACGACCATCATTTTCATCAGTATTATAATCGTCATTATCATTATCATCATCATCATCATCATCTTTGATTGAGAAGTCTTACTAACCCTGAGTGGGAACAGTCAGACAATGTGTATACGGGTGTGCATAACTCGAGTTGGCCATGCATCGAAGCACACTTGTTACTGCAGCGAGGCGTTGTTGTCATGTGGAGGTGACAGGTTCCAATCCCTGTATGTTAGATACAGCTTTCAATTGTTACACTGTCCAGTGCGTCCTCCTATGTTTCTTATTTTGTTTCTTCTACATCTGTCATCGCCAAAAATACTTCTTTTTTATGTTCCTGCCTCCGTGATTCTCCAATAATTGACACTGAGGCGCATTTGCGGGTGATGGGTTCGAATCTCTGTATGGAAATAATGGCTTTCAATTTTTATTTTGTCTAGTGTTCCCTCTAATCTCTACTTCTCTCTTCATTCTCCACGACAGTCAATAAACACTTGCACATGTGTTTATATGTTGTCTCCGCAGACTCAACCTTTACCAGCGACTGGTATGTCTGTGTAATACGTTCGTCCACATAAGTAGCGGAGGGGTTACGAATGCAATACGTAATCCCACATACTGCGTTAGAAAAACAACTGCACGCGATTTCGAAGTAGACCGCCTTGCGTTGATTTCATTACAATGGTATGAGTGCCGGTCGTTCGGAAAGCAATGGCACACTAACGAACGTAAAAGGCGCAAGTCCATTACCAGATATGGACAACAATCACCTTCGGATTCATAAGAGTGTGCGGGTAAAACCGTGGGCAGCTGCTTTGGTGGCTGTCTTGTCCCAGGACTATCATTCTGAGCCGGTGATGGACCCTACTATAACTTCTCCTTGAAGTTGAAAGGGGTAGGGGTAATGGTTTAAGAGAAAAAGAAGGCAAACAGCCAAAAAAAATGCTGGGGTTGACTGCTGCGTCCCGTAAAGAATATGCAACTAACTTAACGTTCGCCCCATTCCAATGTTGATCTAACACCATTTCTTGATTCATCTCTTCCTTCTCTCGTGAGATCGATTGTCTTCACCCTCCCCCTTCCCCCCCCCCCCCCCCCCCCCCCCCACACACACTTAAGAATTACGTCGCTAGTCTGCTAGGACCCCAGACACGTCCGAGCCCACACAGACCTAGGACAAGTTAAAACCCTTAAGAGTCAACGCGGAAATGAACATCTGGGACAGGCATACAGAAGAAGCTCGCCCGCGCCGCAAACCTCGGCTGGTTTGGGATAGCCTGGCATATTTGCATATACCTTTGGCGTGGCCCAGATACAATGTGTTGGCGTACGTATATACTTCTGTTGTATCTTATCCTACAGTGACTCCGACAGTGTGCGGATATTGAGTCTGTGTAAGTTGTTCACTGTTAAAATAAACTGTGCTCAAATATTAATTTGTTATTCTTCTTCTTCTTCAGCGTTCCGAGCCATTGAGGTTCTTTGCTGCAAATACAATCTGTCTCCATTCGTCTCTCTGGTGGACCTTCTCTTGCCAGTCGTTGATTCCAAGTGCTTGTAGGTCTGTATGTATATTATCTCTCCACCGCCTTCTTGGTCTACCTCGGGGTCTACGGTCATTTATTTCCTGAGTGTAAGCGAGTTTTGTTTCCCTATTATCTTCCATTCTTTCTATATGCCCCAGCCATTGTAGTCTATTAGCCTTCATGATACCAGTGATTAGCGGGGACTTAAACAAATCATAAATGTCTTTGTTACTTCTTCTTTTCCACTCTCCACTTTGTGTATCCCTAATGGGTCCAAAGATGCGTCTTAAAATTTTGTTCTCAAAAGTTTGTAACAAGGCTTCGTCTCCTTTCGTTGTACTCCAGGTTTCAGAGCCATACAGCACAACTGGTCTGATCAGTGTTTTGTATATTGTGATTTTGGTGTTACGAGATAGCGCCTTTGATTTTAGTAGATGTTGTAGTGCATAGTATATCTTATTTCCAGAGTTGATTCTAGTTTGTATTTCTTCCCTTATGATGTTGGAGCAGTTGAAGATTGTACCCAGGTATTTGTATGTTTCCGTTCTTTTAATGGTCATATTATCTATTTGTATGTGGCCAGAGTTTTTAGCCATTCCGTCTCTTGAAATTACCATATATTCTGTCTTATCTTGGTTGATAACCAGCCCCATCTGTTGGGCTTTTTCCTTTAAGTGAGTCAATATTTCTAATGTCTTTTTAATTAATTTGTTATATACATCTTTAATTAGTCGTTTTGCAAACGAGTTCTCAGATGTGGATGTTTTTATCTTTTTTTATTAATTCCATTGCGACAGTCGTCCCAAAATTGTATATGGTCATGTTTGTGCAAAGTTGTAGAGTATTAACTTGTTCCAAATATTTTAGAGTATTAAGTTCTTGTTCCATACATTGTAGAGTATTCAGTTATTCCAAAATAGTTAAGATATACAATTATTCCAAAATATCGTTAAGATATAAATTGTTTACAGTCTTGTAGAACATTGAACTGTTCAAGTATACGTAGAATATTAATTACGTTATTCTAATATCAGCTGCGAAGTTGATAAGGAACTAGTCGTTTAGTAGTTGGATCAACATCACGGCACACGCTTTAACCCATAAGTGCTCCGTTTTCCTCCTAACTCAAACCTGAGTCTGGAGAAACTCAGCTCAATGCACGAACTCTGTTGCATCGGCGAGGATCCTGAAATACTTTGGGTAGATTTTTAACTCGAAATTTTGTCCGGGCAGCGCCGTTAGGCTACTCTTTTTCGATTTCCAACTGCCAAGGGATTTTTTACGTGCGTAACAATACACGCGGGCGTCCGATCTCACTACCCAGAGACCAGGGGAAATTTTATTACTGAAAGTCCAAGTGGATTTTTTGGGAATATGGAACTGCTATGATGATGTCATTAGCACGATCGGGTGAGGTTTCGTCACTTGGGCCATCGCCTGCTAAGTGAGGGAAAGATTGGGTATTTATACCTCCGTGCATTTAGGCCTAGAAAATATGATTGTCCTATCGCATCACAAACACATAGCATAATACTACTTCAGGACACGTTTTATTTTTATTTTTGTTTCCTTTCAATTTCGTAGTAGAATACGTTATTCCCATATTGGAGGGATATTAAATAATTCAAATATTGCAGGGTATAAAGTTAATATAATAGTGTATGATGTTAAGCTATATCAACATTTTAAAATATTACATTATTTCAGTATTATAGGCTATTAAGTTATTCCAGCATTGTGTGTTTTTTTTTTTTAAATGTTACTCCAACAATATAGCATTTTAAGTTATGCGAGATGCAGCTAAATATGCCATGCAATAAATCGTGCAATCTATTGTTTGTATCTTCGTTATTCAAATTCACTACTGGAAAACATTGTTTTGAATATTAAGTTATTCCAATTTCATGGAATATTAAGCTATTCCAATATCGTGAGATATTAAGGTACAACAATAGTGCAGATATGAAATGATTCCTTTATTGTAGGTTCTTATATTACTCCAGTACTATAGACTATTAAGTCATTCCAGTAATGAGGGATTTCATGGTATTCTAAATTTAGACGATAGTAAGTTATCCCAGTAGCGTGGAATATAAAGTTATCTCAAAATTATAAAGTATTGTATTGCTCCAATAGTGTACGAGGATATTAAAATTTAAACAATAAAAATTGTCCCGAATCACTTTCCTGTTTCCTGCTCTTTGATGGCGCCATCGCATTGGGTAGGCCTGCATGCACAGAGAAACAGGTGGCCAATCTTCCTTTCGCAGACGACGAGCCTATGAATCAAACTCGTGTTCGACCGTGGTCACGGCATTATCAGCGCAGTTCGCTAACAATTTCGCTGACGCGCCCGCTCTAGGATATTACACTATTTTAATATTGTTAAACGTGACATTATTCCAATACTGCCAGATGTTAAATCACCTAAATATTGTAGAGTATTAAGTTATTTCAATATATAGAATACTACATTATTGCAGGGTCGTTGGATATTAAAATATTCCGATATTACATAGTATCGGTTTATCCCGATAATGTAGTGTGTGTTTTTCCATAATGTAAAGTATTCATTTATTAAAATAGTGTAGGATTTTAAGATATTCCCGTAATGTAGGCTATTTAGTTGTTCTAATATTTTAGGATATTAAGTTATTCCGACAGTAAAGAGTATTCAGTTATTCCAGTGCGGCAGGATATTAACTGGCTCGTTGCCAAACAAAAGGTATGTTTGGACCACACACAAAAATGGTTGGCGGAAAATGGGAAGTAGGGGTGTGTCACAGTTATGATTTAAAAGTTGTTAATATGGTAGCTGATATGTTGTATTATATATGAAATTAACGTGGGTTGTATAGAGAAAACGACTGTTTGTAAGCTCATGGCAGATACGGAAAATCGATTAAGACGATTAATCATCCCTTTCCACTTAATGGGTTAAGTCTTTACCGGTGTAGCATTTGGAAGCATATTAAAGGCTTTAAAAAGGAATCTTGAAGGGTGTGATCATCTGGATTTTGAGATAAACCTTGAGAACATTGTGGATCCAAAAGACGACATAAAGCAAAGAGGCACTGCGAGCTGTTGGTATTACGAGCTGAATCTGTTAAACGATAAGGAAAATACATGCAAGAAGCATATTAATAGAAGAGGTGGTATGTAAAAATGTGTATTATGGGAGGCTATGAGGAAATAGATGCATTTGAGGACAAAGAAAAATATAGATGGAAATCGTATACGGAGGTTAACACGTTGTAATATAAGCAGCGTCAAATTCATGAAAATATCGCATGGTAGAAAGGAAAGAAGGGTCGTATTCGTTTGTGTCAACTCCGAAATAGAAATCTCAAACAGAAGAACAAGATGATGTTATTTGTGATGGTGATGATGATGATGATGATGATGATGATGATGATGGTGATGATGATGATGATGATGATGATGATGATGATGATGATGATGATAGTGATAATTATGATGAGGAAGCATGAAGGAAAGAAGGAAGGAAGGAACAATGAGAGAAAGAAGAGAAAAAGAGTATGAACAGAATGAAGAGAATGATGAAAATGAAGAGAAAGAAGTGAAAAAAGAAGGAATTAGAAGAAGAGGACAAGGTATTGTGTCTATGCTGCTGTCCATGTGTATTTTCACTGTGAAATTTCTCCGATGTAAAATGTTAAAGATACAGCAGTTGTTATTTAACCTACACATACTCTAGGCAAAGACATAATACTATGGGCTCACTAACTTCCTTCCTTGTCGCCTTTCCTCCACACACACAAAAATCACTTTTCTATAACATTCTGACAATTGTCTAGAACCCATGCTGTTAGACTAGGTCGACCCCTCAGCTGTACTAACTATAAAAATAAGTATACCACGGCGATGGTCTGAACTCGGTCCACAGTTTCAGCTGGCAAGTACACTGTCCACTGTGTCACAGCGGCTCGTTTTATCGGTGTAGATAAAATGCGGTTTATAGGCGTGAGTGTCAACTGTATTACACCGGGTTTTATCCCCTATGGCCTGGTCTCTTTCCGCAGTGCGGCCTGCCGGTACCGTTGCACAAAGCACGAACTCCGTAGCTCCAGCGGCGACCCTCAGATGTCTCCGAAAAAACTGCACTAATGTACCGAATGACGAAATCCGGAATTAATAAGACAAACTTCAGAGCACTACTAGTTTATTTAACCACTTGGCCACGAACCTCACAATCAGTGTTAGTTAGTTACATATACTTTACAGGACGTCGTAGTCAACTCCAGCATTTGTTGGCGATTTGTGATTCCTGGGCAAGTTTACGTTCATTACTTTACATTGCTTTTTGAACGTATAAATTAAATGTTGATTATATGGGAACCAGTGTAGATGTATAAACTGAATGTTGATTTTTTGCAAACCAGCGAAGTAAACAAACCAGTATGAGAATTTTCCATCTGTGGGTAGTGTGAATATGCTCACAGATTTATGACGTGTTCGGGGTAGTGATCATCAGCAATTGCGGAGCCATTTGGTAGCGTCCACTACCGTTATCTACATAATATTCATATTCATCATCATCATCACCATCACTATTATTATCAATATAATCATCATCATCTTCATCATCATCTTGATCAGAATTATCATCAACACTTCTTCTTCTTCTTCTTCTTCTTCTTCTTCTTCTTCTTCTTCTTCTTCTTCTTCTTCTTCTTCTTCTTCATCAACTTCTTCTTTTCTTCTTGTTCCTCTTCTCGAACGACAACTAGCCAAAAACATTCCCATATGTATGGCACGTTACACCTTCCTTGGGTATTTATAATGCCCATGTTAAACACTACCTCAGTGAGTCATGTATTATTGATTACTTTTCATGCGTTTTAATGCTTATTGTTCTTTTGTTGTCAAAGATTTGCTTCATAAGAGATGTTGAATGAAAGAATGTATGAGAGGAAGTAGAGAAGAAGAGCAGAATGTCAGTACGGGCCTGTGTGCCCAATTCTAAACCCTTTGAAAATAAAGATTTTCGTTCATTCGTTCGTTCGTTCGTTCGTTCGTTCGTTCGTTCGTTCTTCTTCTTCTCTTCCTCCATTTACCTCAGTGAAATTATATCAGCATCATTATCGTCATCATTATCATGATAATCATCATTAATATTATCATCAGAATCATTACATACCACCATCATCACCATCTTCCCATGTCAACACCTGAGCGAAGACAACTAGACATGAGTCTTCGAATATTTATATGCTATGCATTCGTTGCATTCGTGTAGACTATCCTGAGAATATATTGATGCTGCGTGCTCATATTTATCTTTGACAACCTCTAGATCTTTTGCCGTAAAGTTTGCACTTCATGATTGTTCTCATTTTATTGCTATGAATTTTAATATGATCAAAGCCCCTAGCGTTTCTCATGTTTGATTTAGACAAATAAATTACCAAGCATGCATTGATTCCTCCATCTCTGATTTGCCAACGTTATTTCCCCACCCCTCATCCTCACTTCACTGTCATGGAATCTAGTTCCATCCCTAAACTCCGCATAAGTGATTCTGTCAGACGATATAAGCACTCGTTAATGGGCGTGTGTAGTTTGGTAGTAATCACTTTAGTTGTATCCATATAGCCTGGTCAACTTACTAACACCAAGAGAAACGTTGAAACAGCTTTCATATGCGGGGTCTGCGAAGAATATTTGGTATTAAGTTGCAAGACAAAACCACAAATGCTGAAGTATTAGAAAGATCAGATTGTGTGACAGTTTATTCCATGCTCAGTCTTCTTAGACTTATAGGACACATTAGGAGGACATGCGATGGTAGAATACCAAAGGACATCTTTTGTGGTGAATTACAGATGGGTAAAAGATCTCGGGGTCGGCCTCTACTACGATACAATGATGTGTGTAAGTGGGACATGATTGATACAGGCATTGATATTGAACCTTGGGAGCATATCTAAGTTAAACGTGTTGCATGGAGGGCAAAGATCACAAATGGAATATTAACAAAGGAAAAAATGTTTGCAGCTAGGTCACACCCTGAGCGAGCGTGTGAGGCGTCAGATGGTGCGTGATGATGGAAATGGCTATGTGTTCAAGTATACCCATTGTTGACGATTGTTTGTGTAACAAACTATCGTATGTCAAGACAGCAAGGTGCCAACATCCATATAGCAGTATTGATGCGAGTTAAATATGTATTGTTGTACAAAAGTTAACTTCTTTTTTTTTTTACTTCCGCACTTGCCTTGTCCTATGAAATCTATGGCGCAATCCGGCAATCCGCGTTCGAAACACAGCTGAGAGCGATATGGAGGCAAGCCGCCTTGTGTTGCTTTCCATACAATGGTATGAATGCTGGTCGTTCAGAAATCAATGGAAAACTACTGAATAGTAAGCTTGACAGGACATTACGAATAGCCAACAAATGCTGAGGTTGGCTGCGACGTTTATTAAAGGATATGTAACTAACATTTTTGTTTTTATGAAAGCTCTTGTTACTTCTGTATTATTCTTTTTACATGTATATATAGCTAATGATTGCTATACTATAACTGGGGTCTATTTGAAATCTGTTTATGTAAAGCAACAGCCATAGTCATATCTATTAGGCAATGCGTTTATAGGCATTTCTAAGCTCTCCTTGCCGATGTATTATATTGTAACTCAAATGATTGAATGACAGTTAAAGTATATAAGTTCAATTGTTTGTTTATATTGCTACTTCTCAGTATTGATTTGTGTAGCAAATCTCTCTTCTTGTTCTCTGCCCCCACCCCTCCCCTCTCCCCCGTCTTCTGTCTATCTGTCTGCCTATTTGTTTGTCTATTGGTTTTCTGTATGCTTATGTTTGTCGTCTGCCTGTCTCTCTAACCGTCTGTCTTCGCTGTTTATGTTGTCATGTTGTCTTTGTCTATATGTTGCCATTTACAACAGCTATATTCGACTTTCCGTATATTTACCTATCTATTCATAAAACCAGACTATAGAACGTAAAATTGCCTAGTATATCACATACTGTCAATAGGGTCTGGGGTTGATAGCAACGTCCTGCAAAGCCATGAAATATGTTTACCTTTTTTTTGGTGGCGGTCTGTCTATTCTGTCTTTCTACCTGCCTGAATAATTGTAAATACTTAGGAGCTTTATAACATCAGTCGGGTGGTGCACAACAGAGATTAGGAGCAGAATAGGGCAAGCAAAAGATGCATTTCAGAAAAAGAAGAATATCTTATGCAATAAGTCACCATCATTGAATGTAAGAAAGAGAGTGCTGAAGTGCTATATAGAACCTGTTTTGCTGAATGGCAGTGAATCTTGGAATGTAAATGAACAAATTAGGAAGAACTTGGAAGCAACAGAGATGTGGTTCCTAAGACGAATGTTGCGAATTCCTTGGACTGCCAGCGTAATTAACAACGACTGCCTGAAAGAGGCTAATGAAACTAGAACATTATATACAACAATAAGAAAGAGACAAACAGCTTTCTTTGGTCATGTGATGAGAAGAGAGGCATTGAAGAACACGGTGACAACTGGAAAGATCGAGGGGAAGAGAGGCAGAGGCCTGACCAAGAGAAATAATGCTGGATGGATTGAGACGGTGGCATGGAGGAATATACGCAGCAGAATTGATACAGAACACCAAAGACCGAGATATGTGGAGAGACATGAACGCCTACGCCAACTGACATGGCATTTGATGATGATGATGATCTGACAGAATGCTTCATTGCGTGATTGTTTGCCCAAAATATCTTTGCATGTCTGTTAGTCTGTCTATCTGCTGTCTGTCTAGAATATTGGCTAACAGTTTTCTAGTTTACCTATTTGATATATGTCTATGAAGCTGCCAACCTGCCTATCTCTGTTCCCATTGCTTTGTTTGATAGTGCGGTTACAGCTTGCTGTCTTATAGCTCAAAAGCGCCGATCACATCATAGAAAAATTGATCCCTGATTGAGAAATACGTCATTGGTTTCTGATTGCTTGTCACTTCCTGCTGCACTCATATTGAATAGCAGTAATGGGAAAGACGAACTCGCCATCCCCTCGGGGTTACAACTCTAACCGGAAGTCAGGATCTCTAATGGCGTTTACCTCACTCAGAATTCAACGTCATTGTAAAAATATTTGGCTTTATATGTCTAAATGGCCAAAGTTATATTCCATAACACGTGGAATGTTCTAGCAAACAATACTATTACGTAAGTCTGTTGTATTCTCAGCTCTCTCATGTACAGTATGAAGACTTTGATACTACTGCTTGTTACTATCATGGAAACCGCTGTAGAACAGTGGCTAGCACCCACACCTATCGCATGATAGTCATGTGTTCGATTCCCTATCAAGGCGGGTATTTTCGAATACCCGATCTTGACTCCCAGGTCAAGCTACCATGAAATTGCTGCTTGGGAATGTCCTGGGATATTAAGACGGCCGGTTTGATATTAACTCATTGGCCTATGAAAAATAAGGAATAGCACCTTAAAACAGTCGGCGTCGTGGCAGAGGAGTTTAGGACGCAGTTCGTAATCCCAAATACCCGCGTTCGAAACACAGCTGTCTTTGTTTGTCTATGAAACGGTATGGGATGCCGGTCGTTCATAATGGCAAAATACTGAACTTAAACTTGCCCAGGAATAATGAACAGCCAAAAAATGCTGGGGTTGACTGCTACGTTAAGTAAAGGACATGCAACTAACTTAACCTTAAAACAAACACGCCCGTAGGTGTTTAAACGGGCCATTTACTTTTGTTTGCTGAGAACACATTGCGCCGGAGACTCAACGATTTAAAATCATCCATGTCAATTGACGGGCAACTTCTGGGCATTCTGTAATTTGCAGACGAGATTGATCTTATGGTTGGAATCGAAATAGAACACCAAGATCTTTCCGCAAAATTACAGAAATCTTCAAGATTTTATGGAATGCAAATTAACATTTCTTTAAAAAAAAATAGTTAACAGCTACAAGAAACACAGATGATCAGTGTCAGTATAAATTAACATATTAAAGTTAGTTGCACATCATCTACAGGACGTCGCAGTCAACACCAGCATTTTCTGTTTTGACTGCTTGTAATTTCTTTGCAAGTTTACGTTCTGTAGTTTGCCACTGGTTTCTGAACGACCGGCAATCTCTATATGGGAAACCAACGCAAGACGGTCAGCTTCCAAACCACTCGCAGCTGTGTTTTGAACGCGGTGTGCGAGATTACGAATTGTATTCGTTACCCCTTCCCAACAGAGCCGGTTCAGTATAAATACACAAAGAAGTTAGCACGTTTAAAGGCCAGTCTCCATATTGGACAGCGATTGGTAGTTCATGTCAAGAGATCCAAACATGACTTGAGATGGCTTCATTTGCCGTGACAAGAAAGAATCATCTATGCAAAAAGAACAACTTTCCTGTCAGGATTGAAATATATAATCACTGATGATATCCGATGACCGAAGAAAAAAACTATATCTATGGCAATGTCGATGTATGAAGCCCATAAATGGGCACTCTCAAGGTACAAGAGGAATAAGTTGAGATGAGACTGGTGATATCCGTTCTCTAATATGGGTCTGAAAAGTGGGTGTCTTCCCTCAGAAGCAGAAGCTTATGATCTAGGCAATTGCATATATATATATATTGTTTAGGGAAGAACATCATAATACAGTGGAGGGAAAACACCGTATGTTTACCCAAAGAAAACGATAGAAATGTTGTCGAAACGCAATGCCTACCTACACCACATATTCTCATGTCATGATTACTGAATACAAGCAGTATATAAATATACATTAACTTATCGTTTGTGGAATGCAATGTTTCCAAAGCGCGTATATTGTATTACCAAAGCTATTTTGGCCTCGGTATTCATTTTAATAGAAAAATTTGAGCTATTCCGTTACCCGTTTGGTACACAAAATGTAAAATAGGGCACTTAAACAACATTCGTTACACGCTGAATAACTTGGGACATGGACGCCAAGAGCCATATTTGTTGTCTGCTATATTTACCAATTGTTGCCTAGTGCTGGAGTATGACGTGTACGGGGTTTCCTTGATCAGTATCCAGTCCTTAATGGGTTTTATTTGCGTCCACTGCAACATAGACGTCTTCTTCTTCTTCTTCTTCTTCTTCTTCTTCTTCTTCTTCTTCTTCTTCTTCTTCTTCTTCTTCTTCTTCTTCTTCTTCTTCTTCTTCTTCTTCTTCTCTTCTTCTTCTTCCCTCTTCTTCTTCTTCTTCTTCTCTTCTTCTTCTTCTTCTTCTTCTTCTTCTTCTTCTTCTCTTCTTCTTCTTCTTCTTCTTCTTCTTCCTTCTCCTCCTCCCTCTGCTCCTCCTCTTTCTCTTCTCCCTCTCTACTCTTTACTTTACTTTACTTTATCTTATTTTATTTTACTTTACTTTACTTTACTTTACTTTACTTTACTTTACTTTACTTTACTTTACTTTACATTATGTTATTTTACTTTACTTTATTTTATTTTACTTTGCTTCTTTACTTTACTACTTTACTTTACTTTACTTTACTTTACTTTACTTTACATTACTTTATTTTACTTTACTTTACTTTACTTTACTTTACTTTACTTTACTTTACTTTACTTTACTTTACTTTACGTTACTTTACTTCTGAACATAAACGTCAATTGCGTGTGGTTGGGCATGGCAGAAAATGTACTTGTCCTTCATGTTGTGAATTATCTCCAGTTTTAAACGGCATGATTTCAGCGTTAGCACGGAACTATACAACATACCAACAGTTGTAGCACATTTCTATACAACATATCCACAATTGTAGAACATTTCTATACAACATGTTCACAATGTTAGCAAGGTTCTATATAACAATACCTCAACGCTATCACAGTTCTATACAGCATGATCTCAACTTTAATAGTTATATACATCCTGATTTCAACGTTAGCACAGTTCTATACAACATTTTCTCAATGTTAGCACATTTCTGAACAACATAACCCGAACGTGAGAACATGACTCCATTTTTAACATAATCATCTTCATAAATAAACAAAACGATTTAGCACAACTCTATACATAAGTAAGCACAATGAAGGAAGGAGTGATCCAAGAGAGACTGAGGAAAATAAATTATAAAACCTTCTGAATTATTAAAACCAACGTTATCGATCTCATAATAGAAACTGTTGTGAAATGGTACATGAGATTATGAACTGGATTTATCAAAAATGGTACATGAGATTATTAACTGGATTGATCAAAAATAGTACATGAGATTAAGAGCTGGATTGATCAAAAATGGTACATGAGATTAAGAGCTGGATTGATCGAGAATGGTACATAAGATTACGAGCTGAGTTGATCAACTACCTCCATTGTCCACCTAACACGCTGCGGTGAGCGATGTATAGATTTTGAGAATGTGGAACAAATTACAGCTACGAAGAAAGAACAATCGTAAATATCTGACACTGTTCTACATTGGCCATACGGATCTACACCCAGATTTCTTTACACTAATCGGCTCTGAGACAGTGATGTGATTAGTATTATGTGGGATCCTTCACTTCCCAATGCGTATCCTCGTACCCATTTTAGCTCGGTCGACTTGGGATACAGGTCCACTTTAACAATACTAAAGCGCCACGATGAGGGTCGAACCCATGCCCCTCTGTTGTGTATCGACCTTACCGGGGTAGAGGGGTCTGCGTGTTTCAGTGAACCAAAGAGCTATGCTGACGGTAGTGCAGCTACTGGTAGGGTTTTCTATATCAGGCAGGTCAAGGGATGGGAATTAGACGAAGAGAGACACAAACCTGGTGCCATATAGGTAAATAGGGGACAGAGAAAGGCTAGGGACCGGAGGAAGAGACACAAACCTCCTGCCATATAGGTAAATAGGGGACAGAGAAAGGCTAGGGACCGGAGGAAGAGACACAAACCTCCTGCCATATAGGTAAATAGGGGACAGAGAAAGGCTAGGGACCGGAGGAAGAGACACAAACCTCCTGCCATATAGGTAAATAGGGGACAGAGAAAGGCTAGGGACCGGAGGAAGAGACACAAACCTGCTGCCTTGTAGGTAGTCTGAGGACAGTGAAAGGCTAGGGAAAGCAAACCTGAAAAGTACTTGTGGAAGTCGAATGTACTGAGCCAAAGGCTCGACGAAACATGGCATCGCAACTCACTGGATGATAATGGTGATGATGATGATGATGGTGATGATGATGATGATCCAACCCATGGCTATCAGAAAGGCTGGCGACTGTCTAGCCACTCCACCATGGCGGCTCCAGACGCGGTCCTATCCAACCAGATGTCGGATCATTCCTACCTTCTGCTTCAGTCTTGCTGGGTAGGTTTCGCTGATTCAATGCTGACGGATTATATATCGAGAAATGTGACCTTCCATTTGGACAGAAGGACGATGCATCGCCATACTAGGGTCATCGGGTTATTTGATTTGTTTCGTTGAACCTTCCGGAATCTCACAGCTCAGCGAACGGACATTTACATTATAATACTTCTTTATTTGATTTTGTGCCATGTTTGGTACAAACCTACTTTTTGTTTGGTACTGAATCAGTTTAGAAAATAAAAGAAAAAGAGATGGAGTAACTGACAGTTTAACGAAAGTAGAAATAGCAGATGTAGTAACTGACAGTTTTCAGAAAGCAACTAGGAGAAATGGAGTATCAGACAGCTTAAAAAGTGAGAATAGACAAATGGAATATGGAGTAAATGAAAATTTTAAAACAGCAGACATTTGACACGAAGTGAGCGAAAATTTAAAGAAAGCAGAAAAGACACATGCAGTAAGTGAACTTTTAAAGAAAGCAGAAGAGATGAAGTGAGCCAAAGTTTAATGAAAGCAGTAAAGACAGATGGAGTGAGTGAAAGTTTAAATAAAGCAGAAAAGACAGAAGGAGTGAGTATCTAAACGCGTAAAGAAAGCAATAAGAGAACTGGGGTAACTGAATCTAGGCTAGATACACGAGACATCAGAATGACGCAAACGGCATTCTTGCTCGCATTCAGTTAGGACACAACAACAGTTCGTGACGCAGCTATATTTGTTCAGTTCTTCTCGCATTTGCATATCTTCACAAAATAAAGTCTTCCCAGACGAGAGTGATAATGGATATGCCGGCTGTGGAGTCGTCAGGAGACTCCAGAAACCGGCTATTCAACGAAGCATTAAGAGATTTATTTTTAGAGTTCTCGCTCTTGTTTTGTCACGTGATGTATGATGACATCAGGGATTATTGTGTACACAAAAACATGTCTGACGACCTGACAATTAAACTGAATAAAGACAACATACTGCTTTCGCTTTGTCAGAATGGCGCGCCAAGTCGTAATTTTAAAATCCGCGGCGATTCCCGCCTGTAGCCAGGCACATGTTATTTGGTGTACACATAAATTAGTCTAGAATGACAGCTGACATGTCTGGTCTGACATAAATATCTGAGCCGTTGTTTCTTGTCAAGACACGCATGGTTCATAGCCATCCATGTGTTACTGAGGCCCTATAGGCAAGCAGAGGATGGTCAGACTGTGATCTAGCAAGCGTGTCGTAGGAGACGGATATGGAGGATTGGTGTGAGACTGGCGACCTCATTTCTTAGAAAGATTTAGCTGTAAAAGTTAATCACGGCTGTATCCACTCTTATTTCCAGTCTTTAATGACTGCAATGTTTGAAAATATTGTTGCTCCAAGTTTTATATAACCTATTATGTTGCATGAACTCTACATAGGGTGACTACAAAGCTTGGACAAGCAGTATTTTTAAACACTTCGCAGTCATTAAAAATACACCCTGTACATAAGAGTGCGTGTCTGTTCTTTCTGATCTCTCAGTGTTATACATAACAATACTTGTCTCTCCACTCCAATCTCTCAGTGTTATGCATAAAAATGCTTGTCTGTCCATTCCAATCTCTCAGTTTTATACATAAAAAGATCTCTTGTATCCACTCCAGTCTCTCAGTGTTATGCGTAACATGACCCCCCTGTCTCCACTCCAGTCGCTCGGTTTTAAGGATAACAATGCCCGCTATAATATCTACTCCAACACCCCCCTCCCCCAGTGTTCATAATAAGACCACTATTATCAAACTCGTGTCCCACCGCACCCAGGTACACTACGTGCCCCATGCTCAAAGTCTCTTCCACATTCCCACTCCAGTAATATCGGCTGTCCTCTCATGTCCTGATCCACATCTCCACTCCACATCTTCCTCTTTATGATCCACGTCTCATCCACCGGTCTCCGCGGTGAAGAGGTTACAGACGCGGTTCGTGATTGGGTTGCGCTGATTTCTTACGAAACGGTATGAGTGCCGGTCGTTCATACAGCAATGCAGACTACTGAACGTAAACTTGCCAAGAGTTCACAACAGCAGATAATGCTGGTGTTGACTGCAACGTCCTGTAAAGAATATGCAACTAACTGTTTTAACTCACCCACCACACAGACTCACTTCAAATACAGTGTCCTCTTTATGACCCACGTCTCACCCACAACACAGACCCACTCCAAACACAATGTCCTATTTATGACCCACGACTCATCCACCACAAAGTCCCACACCAGGTACAGTATGCTCTTTATGAGTCACCTCTTCTCCACCCGGGCAACCAGTCCCGAAGACAATGTCCTCTCCATGAGCCGCGTCTCCGCCCCAACCCCTAACCCCATATTCCCACCCCCTGACGGTCGCCCAGTCCACGAGCCACTTTTCTCCACCCACCACACGCAACTACTCTTCAAGCACTTAGCTGCCTTGACTAAACACGTCCACTCCCCACTCCAACCACATCATCATCTCGACAAGACACTGGGACCCTCACCTCCAATAGCTGTTTCGTCGACTGTGCCTCACCTTTCCGACATCATGTCAATGAAAGGTAATCAGTGCTGTTGAATGGATAATGGATTCGCATCGATTTACTTCCTTGTCTAAATGTGCCCTCTAGTCAGCCAGTGGTCCTCAAACGATTTGTCGCTGCCCCACTTAAACTTACCTTCAAACAGTGTATTCCCCTAGTGAGTTTAAACACTGAATCCACAAACAATATGTTGCACGATTTATTGCCTGGTATATTTCGCTGCATCTCGTCAGGTGCCTACTGCAGAGTTATACAGGGTGTTTGTAAAGTCTCAATACACTTTGTATGTAGAACAATTTGTAAACATTAAGTACATGGCATCATCAAAATAATGTGCTAAAGCATTCATTACATTAGTTACAATAGTTGGGCGAGATTTCAACGCCAACGTTCGTCGTCCGCTAATTGAGGGAAAGACTGACCACCTATCCCTCCGTGCACTCAGTCCTGTCATACGTGAAGGTCCTAGCACTTCACAGACGCGTAGCAAGTCCCTGCTTGGGGACCCCTTTATAAATGTTAGTCGCGTTAACTTCACGGCAAAGGGTCGCCCCATTATGCTCCGTTTATGTGTCAGTGAATATCACACAAATTGCTCCTCACTGCCCCATGTGAACAGTGGCACAGACAGGAGTCTCAACAAACCAACAGCCAGCGCAGGTACACTATGCATAATGCCGCTGCCAGAATGCCAACTTAAAAGTCAGCCATGAAAAAATATACAGTTCATCGTCGATAGAAGCGGCAGCCACTCACTAGAAAACCAACAGCCACAAATTACTGCAGCAACACTTTACTACACAAGGCAACCCAGTTAGTTCAGTGACCGGTCGATTGCCATTTTTCTGAAATGCAGTTCACGCTTCAAAATGAAGAAGAAGAAGAAGAAGAAGAAGAAGAAGAAGAAGAAGAAGAGGAGGAGGAAGAGGAGGAGGAGGAGGAGGAGGAGGAGGAGGAGGAGGAGGATTCTTATTATTCTTGTTACTACTATGAAGGAATGAACCTAAGAATATAATCCACTAATATTGACACAAAAATTTAATCAAGACGTTTGGCATTAAGGCAGCCGTAAGGACGGGCATACACAGAAACCGCATGTCCCAACTGTAATCTTAAATAAATATGTTGCACCGGGGAAAATGCTGCACAAAACATCGTCTGACGTGGTGAAATCAGGGGCCGATAATTGACAATTTGAGTAACATTGGATTAATGATCGTAGTTATGGCTAACTGGCGTATTTCCTTGTTTATTCTACTTGTTTGATGTTACAACAAACACGGAAAATGTGGACAAGAGAATCTCACCTGAGAGGTAGAGTTAATATGTTGTATTCCTGAAACGTGGTAGCTGCGATAGCGTGGTGTCTAGACGTTCGCCTGACGATACGGTGTGCATGGTTTAATTCGTATCCGCGCGCATTCAAATTTCAAATATTTATTTGGGTTCTATGATTGACCCAGACTAAAATGTGTACCAGGAAATGTTTGGGGAGGTAAAGCTGGCCGGTTTGATACTGTCCACACTACACATAAGGGTGTAGCACTATAAGACAGACTCCCTATAAAAGGGAGCTTTGCATTTTTTACGTGTTCCTAACACATAGAGATCTCATTAATAATCATAACATGTGATGGAAGATGCTTTGGAGAGGTTAGAACAAGAATTGCGAAGATGGCTTTTTGCAAGATGAAAAACATATTGACCAATAATAAGATGTCTATTGCAATGAGGAAAAGAGTGTTGAACTGCTACATATAACCTATACTTTTGTGTGGATGTGAAGAGAGGATAATGAGCAGACAAACTGAAAAAAATATGATAGTTATGAAAGTGTGGTTTCTGAGGAAAATGCAAAGAATACCATGGACAGACAGAAAAGCTAGTGACCAAGTCCTTCAAGAAACAAATGAAAATCGTAAACTGGTTAGAGAATTACACGTTGACAAACAAATTGTTTTGGTCACGTCATGAAAAGAAATAAATTGGAGAACTTGATGACAATTGGCAAGATCGAGAGGAAGAGAACAAGGGGAAGGCAGAGAAGTAAATACCTGGATGGCTTGGCCACATGGCATGGTCGAGACAAGAACACGGGGCTGATCCACGACTCTGGTGATCGAGTGAAATGGCGAGTCATGACCACCCACGCTTATCGGCATGACGTCCGCTGAACGGACGGAGGGATTGACTGACGGACGGACGGACGGAAAGAAGGAAGGAGAGAAGGAAAAAAGGAAGGAAGGCAGGCAGGAAGGAAGGAAGGGAGGGAGGGAGGAAGGGACGAACGAAGGAAGGGACGATCGAAAGAAGGGACGAACGAAAGAAGGGACGAGCGGACGAAAGGACGAAAGGACGAGCGCACGAAAGGACGAGCGGATGACCGGACGAGCGGACGAACGGACGAAAGAATGAACGAACTAAAGAAAGACGAAGAGAAAAGGACACGTGAAATATTGTCCATTGTGGCGTTATAATCAAAATCCCCAGTTTTGAAACCATTTTCATTGCAGCGGAACTTGGACCGCCGAGAGAAGAAGGATAATAACTGAAATGTGGGTATTTCATTCTACGGGATTTTCAACAAAATTAACCATTATATTTATTTAACTTTCTACCACCTATTGGGTGACGCGTTGCTGATGGTTGGGGTTTGAAGGTCGCTTGCCAGAGCAGTCTCCTCTTGTCTAACGTCTGGGTTTTGTATTTCCTCTCTGGTAAACATGCCGTGTTCTCATAGTGTGGTAAACATGCGGTGTTCTCATAGTGTGGTAAACATGCGGTGTTCTCATAGTGTGGTAAACATGCGGTGTTCTCATAGTGTGGTAAACATGCGGGTTCTCATAGTGTGGTAAACATGCGGTGTTCTCATAGTGTGGTAAACATGCGGTGTTCTCATAGTGTGGTAAACATGCGGTGTTCTCATAGTGTGGTAAACATGCGGTGTTCTCATAGTGTGGTAAACATGCGGTGTTCTCATAGTGTGGTAAACATGCCGTGTTCTCATAGTGTGGTAAACATGCCGTGTTCTCATAGTGTGGTAAACATGCGGTGTTCTCATAGTGTGGTAAACATGCCGTGTTCTCATAGTGTGGTTCGAAATCATGTGTACTGATTTAAGCCTGTTAGTTTTCGACCACCTGTTTCTGTCTAAATCTGTTATTGTGCTCTCTCTCTCTCTCTCTCTCTCTCTCTCTCTCTCTCTCTCTCTCTCTCTCTCTCTCTGTGCGTGTGTATGCGAGTGCGTGCGTGCGTGCGTGTGCATGCGTTTGTGTGTGTGTGTGTGTGTGTGTCTGTGTGTCTGTGTGTCTGTGTGGGAAGCAACAGAGATGTGGTTCCTAAGATAAATGCTGCGAACTCCTTCGACTGCCAATGTAGCTAACAAGGACTGCCCTGCAAGAAGCTAATGAAACTATAATAGTATATTCAACAATAAGAAAGAGACAAATTGCTCTCTTTGGTCATGTGATGAGAAGAGAGACATTGGAGAACATCGTGACAACTGGAAAGATCGAGGGGAAGAGACGTAGAGGCAGAAAAAGAGAAATTATGCTGGATGGATTGAGACGGTGGCATGGAGGAATATCATCAGCAGAGTTGATCCAGAAAACCAATGACCGAGATCTGTGGAAAGTCATGAAGGCCTACGCGAACTGGCATGGCACTTTATGATGGTGATGAATCTCTCCGCTCTCACCCTCTCTCTTTTCTGGCTATCTGTCTGTTTTTCTGTCTGTTTGTTTGTATGCAAGTGTATATGTTCATATGTGTAGATGTGTGTGTATGTTTGTATTCATGTTTGCATGTATATATTTTGTTTATATGTCTCTATAATACATGTGTGTATGTACGTGTCTGTCTGCCTACCTGTCTTAACATTGTAATATGAATTGTTTGTGTTCTCAGCATTCATTTACTTTTCAATGTACACGGAGTATGTATAATGGATAACTAATATGCGAATGATGAGTGGCTGGAAGAGCTGAATGTGAGAAGGGCCTGCGTGCTCAAATTCTGACCGTTTGAAAATGAAGTTTGTTTGTTCCTCTCTCTCTCCCTCTCTCTCTCTCTCTCTCTCTCTCTCTCTCTCTCTCTCTCTCTCTCTCTCTCTCTCTCTCTCTCTCTCGCTATCTCTATCTCTCTCTCTCTCTCTCTCACACACAATATATCTTTCACACATTATCTCTCTCAAGCACCCTCTCTCACGCTCTCACACACTAGCTCTCTCGTTCTCACTTTTTTACACTCTTTCACATATTGTCTCGTTCACACCCCTCTCTCTCTCTCTCTCACTCACTATCTCTCTCACATACAACTCTCTCTCTCTCACTCACTATCTCTCTCACACACATACTCTGTCTCTCTCTCACTCACTATCTCACAATCTATCTCACACACACTCTCTCTCTCACTACCGTTCTCACTATCTTTCTTTCTCATACAATCTCTCTCTATCTATACCTCTCACACTATCTCTCACACACACTGTCTCTCCCACGCACTCTCTCGCACACTATCTATTTATCACTCTCTCTCTCTCTTCAACTCTCTCAGCTATATCTCTCACACACTATCACTTTCTCTCTCTCTCTCTCTCTCTCTCTCTCTCTCTCTCTCTCTCTCTCTCTCTCCTCACAAACACACACTCTCTCTCTCTCTCACTTTCTCTTTCTCACACTATCTCTTTCTCATTCTATCTCTTTAATCTCTTGAATGAAAGATGAGTGATTGAAAGGGCCGAATGTAATACGGGCCTGCGTGCCCAATTTGTTACCCTTTTAAAATAAAGTTCGTTCGTTCGTTCGTTCGTTCGTTCGTTCGGTCGTTTCGTTCGTTCGTTCTCACTCTATCTCTTTCTCACACTATCTCTTTTTCACTCTATCTCTTTTTCACTCTATCTCTTTCTCACTCTATCTCTTTCTCACACTATCTGTTTCTCACTATCTCTTTCACACACTATCTTTTTCTCTCACTATCCCTCATACCACACTCTCTCACAGACTCTCTCTCCACACTCTCACTTACTGACTATCTCTTTCTCTCCCTATCTCCCTCAAAAACTCTCTCTCACTCACTATCTCACTCATTATCTCTCTTTCTCATACACGTACACACACACTCTCTCTCTCTCTCTCTCTCTCTCTCTCTCTCTCTCTCTTCCTGTGTGAATGTAACATGCGCAATGATGAACAAAAGATGAGTGATTGGAAGGGCCGAATGTTAGACGGGCCTGCGTGTCCAAATTGTGACCCTTTGAAAATAACATTCGTACGTTCATTCGTTCTCTCTCTCTCTCTCTCTCTCTCTCTCTCTCTCTCTCTCTCTCTCTCTCTCTCTCTCTCTATCTATCTATCTATCTATCTATCTATCTCTCCAAGTCAACATGCACCTGGTTAATATTTCGTGCTCAAAAGGTAAAACATATGGGACCGTTTTACAAGCACCCACTAATGCCACCCTTCCCTCACCCACACTTACTAGATCCCGACCCCAATTCGACTCGCATCCAGCTAGTTTCCAACAAACGGAAGTAACCTTTGACACTTTGACATTACATGCCCAGGTGTGACCCCTCACCACAAAGAAAAACCGCACATAGGAACTTGGCCAATCGGCACTCTTGTACTGCCTGAAGAGGG
>JACEFZ010013464.1:220000-260000 GCA_014155875.1 Cepaea nemoralis
ATACTAATAAATGACGCTAGCAAATAACACTAGCAAATTAAACTAACAAATGACACTAACAAGTAACACTAACAAATAACACTGACACCTGACACTAACAAATAACACTAGCAAATACACTAATAAATAACACTAACACATAACACTAACTAATAGCACTAGCAAAAAGACAAATAAATAACACTAACAAATAACACTAACAAATGACACTAACAAATAGCACTAACAAATTAAACTAAGAAATAACACTAACACATGACTCTAACACATAACACTAAGAAATATCACTAAGAAATAACACTAACAAATAACACTAAAACATAAACTAACAAAAAGCACTAACAAATGACACTAACAATTACCACTAGCAAATGCAGTCACAAATAACACAAACAAATAACACTAACAAATGACACTGACAAATAACACTAACAAATGACACTAGCAAATAACACAAACAAATAACACTAACAAATAACACAAAAAATGGCACTCGCAAATGACACTAACAAATGACACTAACAAATGACACTAGCAAATAACACTAACAAATGGCATATTTTCAGCAACAACTCTCCGACATCTTCTTAACACCAGTATTCTATTCTCTAATTATCAGATAATTTTTTGCACTCGCTCGCCCGCTTTGAACTCAAGCGTAGTCCATACACACTATTTATAATAGTGATGGACTGAATTTTGAGTGTGGATTAGCCTTCCCTATTAACGATGTCTCTCACCATCAGGCGAACCCACTCCGGCTTCAGAGGTACTTGTAATTTACGTCCCCAAGTCAAGGACGACAGGTCAACATTTTGTCCAGCTGTCCGGTGTAGGGGTTGAACCCCTTACCTCGGCATCATCACACCGGATGTTTAAGAACACGAGGTCGTATCCATTCGGTCATGCGGACATTCAGTGTTATCTCATTTTCAATAATGTTGCTTTCCAACTTGATTTCGCATGTCTAAATTTCTATTCCTGTCTTCTCTTGTGACATCATCCACTTTCTGCAGCTCTCGCCTTTTACATATGTTAATCATTAATTTCTCAACTGTGCTTTTTGCTCATCT
Source organism: Cepaea nemoralis (assembly GCA_014155875.1). NCBI lineage: Eukaryota > Metazoa > Mollusca > Gastropoda > Stylommatophora > Helicidae > Cepaea > Cepaea nemoralis. The sequence goes on from JACEFZ010013464.1 coordinate 221,074, forward strand.
AAACTTTCTGTTTTCTCCGGATTGATTCCGGTCTAGGTCGTTCGGTTCATGGGTGCCGTGTTTTTTTTTTTCCAACCTCCTGTGGGTTGTCGCTGGAGCTGCGGAGATCGTGCGTTGTGCGACGCTTTCGGTTGGCCTCCCCGCGGAAAGAGACCGAGCCATTCGGGATGGAACCCAGTGCAATGAAGTCCACCCTCTTGCCTTTTAAAAGCCTATTTTTTAGTGGCAAGGAAAAGAGATGAAGAACATGATGAACTGTCAGACCCATAGGTTATGAAGGTCAACTAATGTAAACTGTACTATGGCAGTCAATCATGGAAAGTGAGAGAGAATAATTAGAAGAACTGGAAGCAGTGGATATGTGGCTCCTGAGACAAATGTTGCGAACATCATGTACTGAGAAAGTAACTAACAACGATTGCCTCACAGAGGCTACTGGAAGTAAGGGATTATCTAACTGGCACCGGTCGTCTTGAGAGACGCTAGTTGTTTTTTTTTTTTTATAATGAAGTTATACCTCTCCGTATCCCAAAGCCGCGATTGAATTTACAGGCCATGTGTTGCCCATGCAGCATGATCCATCTCTCGACCTGTCTAGTTTACTCCAGAGGAAAGGTAACACCAATACATTTGGAACAAGACAAGCTGCAGAAGCTGCCGGATCAGCAAAGCAATACTCTAATTATATGTCTGTCGGAGATTTGATCCTAGACCAGTTGCTGGCCAATGTGTAGGACCTGTTCTGGCCTGCCATTTAGGATTTTTGTTGCGTGTCCTCGGACTAGGATAAGGCGTGTACCCTGCAAAGTGTGCTAATCTGCAGGGAACCGATGGCACAGTTTGGGATGTCATGCTTTGGATATTACAATAAAACTTCAAGAAAGAGACAACCTGCATTTATGTGCATCTAATTAAAAGTAGTGCCACTGAAAAACATTGTGACAACTGGAAAGATCAGTGGGAGAAAAGACAGAGACAGACGGAGAGTAAAGATGCTGGATGGAATGAGACGTCGGCATGGAGAAATATCATCAGGAGATTTGATCCAGAACACCAAAGTCCGAAATCTGTGGAGAGACATAACGCCAAAGCCACCTTACACTGCACATGATGATGATGATAAATGTAGACTGAAATGAAAGTATACATATCTCATTACGAAAGTGTCATGGCAAATATGGCGTATCTACCTTTACCACCTTAACAATTATCTCTCACCTGACCTTGTACTGTATGTGTGGAGAACATGATAAATGAACAGTAATTAACTAAGGTACAGGGCTGAAATTAATTCCCTACAACCTTCTTGCCTTGACACAGATCTCGTCGTTAAGTGTTAAGCAAATATAAGAGAGGCCTGGGGGACAGGGCGTAGTGGGGTACAGAAGTCTACTAACGAAATACGTCATACATGTCTACTTGAAATCTCACTGCAAATAGAGAATAATTTGAGCAGGATCGATGTGCGCCAGCTCATAATCAACCCATACAAATGAAGATCCATGGCAGTCTGAAAGCTTTCATAATTTCCTTATCGTAGTCTGTGAGTTTTTGTGTCAAGCTTAGACGTCGTGTTTGTATGTTCAATATCGCCATGTTTGTCTGTTAGCCTGGCAGTTTCTCTCTCTCTCTCTCTTTCTCTCTCTCTCTCTCTCTTTCTCTCTCTCTTTCTCTCTCTCTCTCTTTCTGTGTGTGTGTGTGTCTATAAGTATGTCTTTCTCTCTCTATCAGTCTGTTCCCCCCCCCCCCCCTCTCTCTCTCCCTGACTCTATCTGTGTCTCTGTCTATCTCTCTGTCTGTGACATTCTTTCTCCCTCCCTCTCCCTCACTCTCCCTCGCTCCCCTCACTCTTACTCTCCCTCTCTCCCCTTCTCACTCTCTCCCCTCTCTCTCCCTCTCTCCCCCTCTCTCCCCTCTTTCCCTCTCTCTCTTCCTCTCCCTCTTTCCCCTCTCTCCCTCTCTCTCCCTCTCTCTCCCTCTCTCCCTCTCTCTCCCTCTCTCCGCTCTCTCCCTTCCTCTCCCTCTCTCACTCTCTCCCTCCCTCCCCTCTCATTTCATCTCTCTTCCGCTCTCTCCCTCTCTTCCTCTCTCTACACTCTCTCTTCATCTCCCTCTCTCTTCCTCTTTCTCCCAACCCTCTTCCTTGTTCTCTCTCTCTTCCTCTTGCTCTCTCTACCCTCTCTCTCCCCTTCTCTTCCCCTCTCTCTCTCTCGCTTCCTCTCTCCCCCCTCTCTCTCTCTTCCCCTCCCTCTCTCACTCTCTCACTCTCTCTTCCTCTCTCGCACTCTCTCCGTTTCTCTCCCCTCACTTTCCCTCTCTCTCTCTTCCTCTCCGTCTCTCCCTCTCTTTCTCTCCTCTCTCTCTTCCTCTCTCTGCCTCTCTCTTCCTCTCTCCCCTCGCTCTCCCTCTCTCCCCCCTCTCTCTTTCTCTTCCTCTCTCCCTTCGCTCTCCCTCTCTCCCCTCTCTCTTTCTCTTCCTCTCTCATCCTCTCTCTCTCTCCCTCTCTCTTCCTCTCTCACTCCCACAATACCCTCTCCCTTCCTCTCCCTCCTCTCTCCCTCCTCTCTCCCCCTCTCTCCCCACTCTCGTTCTCTTCCTCTCTCTCTTTCTCTCTCTCCCTCTCTCTTTCCCCCTCTCTTCCTCTCTCTCTCTCTCCCACTATACCCTCTCTCTTCCTCTCCCTCCTCTCACTCTCTCTCCCTCACTCGTATCACAAGAGAAGAGTCATCTTTACCACACAAGACATCTCCTGGCACCTACTTTAGCCTGGCTTGACCTGGGAGCCAAGGTTTCAAATCCTCGCAGATGGGAATCGAACCCATGACCACCCAGCCAGCAGGCCAGCATCTAGCCGCTGCGCCACGGCGGCCACCTTTCTGACATCAGACCCAGACAAATGAATGCCCTGCACTGAAACACCTCCACGATCCGCTTTACATTGGTACCAGGGGATGTCTTGGGAAGCAAAAGTCGCCGGCATGATATTGAGCACATTACCAGTCGACTAGCCATTATTGTGTGAAAGTGTGTGGTTAGCACCATGCACCCTACAACCTCAGTATGTGTAAAATGAGACCTTAATTAACTGACTTTCCAGCCTTCGAACAGTCATTTCACATCTGCTTATTCACATTTCATCAATAATAAACGTTCACATACTTCCTGCACTTTCATATTCCATCAACAATAAGCTTTCACATACTCCCTGCACTTTCATATTCCGTCAACAATACGCTTTCACATACTCCCTGCACATTCACATTTCATCAACAGTAAACTTTCACATACTCCCTGCACTTTCACATTCCATCAACAATCAATTTCACATGTTCGCTGCTCATTCACATTCTAACAACAATACACTTTCACACACTCCCCCTGTATCAATAGTAAATTGCACTATTACAACCCTAACTCATATCAGAAATGTATTTCACTTTCACACATTCCTACCCCATCAGCAATAAACTTCGTTGTCACACACTCCCACTCCATCAGTAACCAAACACCCACGCTCCACACGCTGTTTTCTCCCCTCGATACACCCTCGTGCTTTTAACTGCAACACCCCACTCTGCTTTACCAAAATACATAAATCTTTAAAACCTATACTGTTTGCTTACGAGATTAGAATATATTTGCTCTCCGGTGGCCATCTCAGAGATCGGTTTCGCTATATACATATCTTTAACCCATTTGCTGCATTCAGAAGTTGGCATTATAAATAAGCTCTGTTCGCTTTACTTTATATCTCTGGAGAGTTAACCATAAAAATGTTGCTTTGTTTGATTTGCAACGATACTTATGCACGAGTAGAGCTGCCAATTTAACTAACCGAGAGCAAATAAGAGATGATATTATCAGACAGACAGTGGGATCAACAAATTGGGCCGCATGTATTGAAAAGCAGATGGACCAAATAGTTTGATCACGTCGTTAGAATGTAATACCATCAGCCAGCAGCACTGCCGATGTAACCAAGAAGATCTGCAACGAGAGCAAGAGGATGCCGGAGACTAAAATAGATTGACAGCATCAAAGACATTGTGCAATCACACGGATTGACAAATTCGAGTACCACCCATCGAGCGCTGGAGCGTCAACTATTTCTCCCCACGCTGCTTGACGGCAAATGTTGAAGAAGAGGATGAGATGTGATGGTGATGATGATGATGATGATGATGATGATGATGGTGATGTGGATGATGATGATGATTGTGATGATGATGATGACGACGATGATGATGATGATGATGATGATGATGATGATGATGATGATGATGATGATGAATTAGGTCAGATGCCTTCCCTGATGAAGGTGTTCCGTGGGTAGATGTATGATACCTAAAACTGTAGATGTAAGATAGGGAGACCATTAAAATGTTGCGTCGGCTTTCTGCAGCTGTCACGTGATTTCAAAATAACATGGCATGCAATAATTTATAGAAATAGGAACACTTAAACAGAACGTACAGATATAGAGAAATTTGAGAAGATACGACAAAGTAGAAATGTGTGAAGATGCGACAAAAAACGAAATTTGTGACGATGTGACAAAGAAGAAATGCATGAGGATATGAGAAGGAAGAAATGTACTAAGATACGACAAACTAGAAATGCATGAAGATATAAGAAGGAAGAAATGTATGAAGATATGAGAAAGAAGAATTGTACGAAGATACGAGAAATAAAGAAGAATTGTGCAATGATACGAGAAAGAAGAAATTTATGAAGATACGAGAAAAAAGAAATGCATGAAAATACGGCAATGTAGGAATCTATGATGATTCGACAAAGATCAAAATGTGTGAAGATACGGCAAGAAAGAAATGTATGAAGTTACAACAAAGTTGAAATGTATGAAGATATATGATAAAGTAAAAATGTATGAAGATATGAAAAAGTACAAATGTACGAAGATATGGCTAAGTAGAAATGTACGAAGATACGGCAAATGAGAAATGTAAGAAGATACGAGAAAGTAGAAATGAATGAAGATACGACAAACTTGAAATGCAAGAAGGTATGAGAAACAAGAAATATATGAATATATGAGAAAGAAGGATTTACGAAGATACGCAAAGACGAAATGTACGAAGATCCGCACATGATGATGCTTAGAACCTGTACTGGTATATCCATGAGGAACGTGGAAAATAAGAAGACAAGATGGGAACTATCCGATGACAGTAGGAATATGGTTTCTGGGGAAATGCTAAACAATGCCCATGGGTGAACAGAAAAAACACACATATAGACGGTTGTTCAAAAATAAGATGTAATATGTAAATTTATTTACAAAATTAGATGTAAGCAGTTAAGACATCTGGACATAGTTACGAAGCGAAACGAACTTGAAACCGGTGTGACAACTGACAAACTTGATTAGAAAAAAAGCAAAAAATATGTCAAGGAGACAATTCTTAAACGATTTGGCCAAATGAGATACAGGAGACCGAGTGCAACAAAAGTCGCGATATGGGAACTTGCCATGGGTCCATGCCATGTTCGATCCATCCCATTTTGTAGGCCTGAATGCGCTGAGGGATAGGTGATCAGTCTTTCCTCCTGTAGCTAGCGACGAGCCCAAGTATCAAACCCTAGCCCTACCTCGCCCATGCCAGTGTACAGAGGAACAATCTAACGTCCCGCCATTGCGCTGGCAACACTGGAGACAGGGACAGTCTAACCAGAAAATACGCGACCGTGTGAAACGGCGAGTCATGATCGCCTATGTGTATCAGTGGGCGTATGATGAGCAAACGTGTTGGTGTAAGGGTTAGGATATGACGCTGGCAATGCGTTGAATCAATGGGTTCAATACCAGCTGTTGTCGTTCACTATAGAAGTGAGAGACTAACCACTTATTCCCGCATGCACCCAGGCCTACAAAGACGAGAAGGATTTAACATTTCACATAACCAGTTGCCTGCCACGGAACATGTTGTTTATGCCAGTCGCCCGCGCCAGCACTACTTTCTCCTCCAGACATGCCAGGATGCGCTGATTCTTCTCTGAGAGCACGTTATCATTCTGTCTAGCGGACCAAGCGCCAACTGTGTCATGAGAACACTTTCAACGGAGACCATCGATTTACAGTTGTTCAAGTTAATTTTCCTTCTCATCATGTACATGACAATTATGTAATCGACTCTCTTACCATTTATGTCATCAAGCATTTTGTCCTTTGCGTATCGAGTGTCCAGCCAATTACTCATCGACTGTTTAGTCATTTACGTCAATGAGTGTCTCGTCATTTACGCCATTGAATGTATAGTCAGTTATGTCATCGAGGGTCTAGTTAATTACGTAATTGAGTGTCTAGTCATTTACATCAAGGAAAATCTAGTCAATTACGCCATCGAGTGTCAAGTCAATTACGTCATCGAATGTTGTATGTAAAGATGTCTACGAGATGAATTAGCCAGACTTCCACTGCGTTATTATTCTTTGTACCCGTATACAGCCCAGTAACAAGCCGGCACCAAGCCTCTTTCAGTTTCCAAATTAATCCACTTATTATACAATGCATAAAGCCACGTATTATTTTTTTACATCATTCAGCCACTTATAATTATTTACGTGTTGATCCACTTACAATATACAACTCCTGGGACAAGCAGACACCCGTAAATAAAACTTGATCACTATATTTCGCCTGGTTGCTTCTGGCTGCCAGTCCAGGACGCCCTCCATCGATTAACATCTGATTTACATACAATGCCAGGGGCCCTTGTGCTGGGTCGTACTTAACCCACATCAGAACTGGAGACCAGATTTGGGGGAGGGGCGTTCATGGCGGGAGGTGATAATTTACGGGAGTCGGCAAGATGAAGCGTCACTTTTCGGAGGGACGCTATTTTGTGTTTTTTCATTGGATTTCGTGTGATTTCCTTTGGATTCCCCGTGAATAGTGTTTCCTTTGGATTATGTGATGTTATATTGTGTTCCTTTTATTGGAAGTTTTCAAAAGAAGCCACGGAAGGCAGGTGGTGGATGTAATTTTGAGGGCAGCCGACAGATATTGTGGGTCATGGTCTCGAATTATTCGACGGCAGGCAGAAGAGCTCTACTTGAGCCAATGGCTGCGGTCACCGATCAGTAAGATCACTGCCATAGAGGAAAGCAACGGCAAACTACCTCTTTAAAAAAGTGCCTAGTATATCATGATTCGCTTAAAGACCGATCATCGCAAGACACGGACAGAGACGTTAAAACTAGCAACTTGGAACGTTAGGACGTTAAATAACGACGGAACATTAGAGAACATAAAACAAGAGATTGAAAGGGAAAAAATTAATATTTTAGGTATGTGCGAAACGAGATGGACAGGAGCAGGCATCAAGATAGAGGAAGATTTCAAGATTATTTATTCTGGAGGTGAAGATCGTCATAGGGGAGTGGCAATTATTCTGGATCGGAAAACATCAAAATCTATTCAAGGATATTGGGCCGTGTCGGACAGAGTTCTACTAGTTAAGTTAAGTGGCAGACCTTTTAGCATAAATATTATTCAAGTATATGCCCCAACAGGAGAATCCAGTGAAGATAGTGTAGAAGAATTTTATAACGACATTGAGTCTGCCTTAAAGAAATGTAAAAAGTCAGAAATAAACATCATAATAGGGGACTTCAATGCAAAAGTAGGAAATCAAGGAGATAGCTACACAGTAGGAAACTATGGTTTAGGAGAGAGAAATGAAAGAGGATACAGACTCGTAGAGTGGGCAAAAGAACAGGAAATGATTGTAGGAAACACCTGGTTCAAACAACACCCTAGAAGATTATGGACATGGAGGAGTCCAGATAGCAGGATTAGAAACCAGATTGACTACATTCTGATTAGCAGAAGATTTAGAAACGCATTAACAATAGCAAAAACAGTTCCCAGTGCTGATTGTTATAGTGACCACAGATTACTCACAGGAACATTGAGGATAAAGTTGAAGAAAGTCAAGTATATAACAGGAAACACTAAATATGATTTATGTACATTGAGTAATGACAAGGAAATACAAAACAAATTCAACATAGAAGTACAGAACAGATTTGAAATTTTGTCCGATCTAGAGATCCTATTCCAGGATATGGATGATCAATGGGAAACGTTGAAGAATTCAATCAATGTGGCTGCAGAAACAACTATTCCAAAATTAAAGAAGGTGGGTCGTAAGAAATGGATGACTGCAGAAATTTTACACCTCATGGAAACAAGAAGACTCAACAAAAATAATTCTGTCAAATATGAAGAAATTCACAGACAAGTCAGAACATTATGTAAGGAGGCAAAAGAAAAATGGCTTGAGGAAAAGTGCTCAGAAATTGAAAGCCAACACAACAGTCAAAACACCAAATTAGTGCACAAAAGAATTCAGGAACTTACTAATAAAAGAACAAGTACATCAACAGGGTGTCTAAAAACTGAAGATGGCAAAATCATAATAGAAAAAGACCAGATTCTACAGGTATGGACAGATTATGTGAAACAACTTTATGATGATAACAGAGACGAACAGTATGATATTAGATTTAATAATGAAGGACCGCCAATTTTGGAGATGGAGGTTCGAAATGTTCTTAAGCATATGAAAGCTGGCAAGGCCCCCGGTGCAGATAACATCACAACAGAAATGATTAAAGCTTTAGAAGAATTTGGACTAGAGCAAGTCACCAGACTGCTGAACACATTATATGATACTGGAGATATACCTCCTGATTTATGTAACTCTATATTTATTGCAATCCCAAAGAAATCAGGAACCTTGGAATGTGATCAACACAGAACAATTAGTATAATGAGTCACATCACAAAGATTTTGCTAAGAATTATCATGCAAAGAATGAGGAAGAAGATACAACCTGAAATAGGGGAAGAACAATGCGGGTTTGTAGAAGGAAAGGGAACAGTAAATGCTGTGTATATGCTGCGAACAGTTATTGAACGTGCTATAGAAGTAAACAAGGATATACATCTTTGCTTTATCGACTATACAAAGGCTTTTGATAGCGTTAGACATGTCAGCATGGTGGATATGCTAGCAGATCTACAAATTGATGGGAAAGACATTAGACTTATAAAAAACATATATTGGAAACAACAAGCTGCAATAAGGATTGATAATGAAGTGGGACAGTATCAGCCAATTAAGAGAGGTGTTAGGCAGGGATGTGTAATGTCTCCAGATCTTTTTTCCCTGTACAGTGAAAATATTTTCAGAAATGTAGAGGATATAAATGGAATCAGCATTGGAGGACGAAACATCAATAACATTAGATATGCAGATGATACAGTATTAATTGCAGACAATCCGCAGGACCTGCAACAATTAGTAGATGCGGTTGTTGTACACAGTGAGCAGCTGGGGTTAGAATTAAATTGTAAAAAGACTCAGGTTATGGTCGTCAGTAGGAAGGAAGAAGTGCCTCAAAGTAATATACAAGTAAATGGAAATATTCTTCAACAAGTGAATCGGTACAATTATCTTGGAACAGTTATAACATCTGATGGGAGATGCCTTGAAGAGATTAGAACAAGAATCGCCATGGCGAAAGTAGCCTTTAGCAAGATGAAAAACATTCTGACCAATAAAAAGATGTCAATTGAAACGAGAAAAAGAGTGTTGAGGGGATACATAGAGCCTGTTCTTTTGTATGGATGTGAAACTTGGACCATGAACAGTCAAGCTGAAAAGCATCTGATGGCTGCAGAAATGTGGTTTCTGAGGAGAATGCAAAGAATACCATGGACAGACAGAAAAACCAATGACCAAGTACTACAGGAGACAAATGAACAACGTAAACTGATTAGAGAAATTAGACGTAGACAGTCAAAATTTTTTGGACATGTTATGAGAAGAAATGGATTGGAGAACTTAGTGACAACTGGCAAGATCGAAGGGAACAGACCAAGAGGAAGACCGAGAGGAAAATACCTGGATGGCTTGGCCACATGGCATGGACGAGACAGGAACACTGAGCTGATCCACGACACTGGTGATCAAGTGAAATGGCGAGTCATGACCGCCCACGCTTTCCGGCATGGCACATGATTGATTGATTGAATGCCACCAAACTGTTTTATTATAGAAACATTACCCCATATGGACAACAATCACCTTCAAACTAATCTCATGTATGGGTAAAACCGTGGTCAGTCGTTATCTGTGGCTGATTCAGTCGCAGGATTATTAATCTGAGCCGGGGATGGACCCTAATATAACTTTTGTAAGGTTGAACGGGGTAGGGGATTATGGTATAATCGAAATCGAAAATCAAACTCTTTGTTTTATTTCATGGGGTTGGTTGGTTGGTTGGATGGTTGGTTGGTTGGTTGGGTCGTTGATTAGTTGGTTGGTTGCACGATTGGTTGGTTGGTTGGTTGGTTGGTTCGTTGGTTCGTTGCATAGTTGGTTGGTTGGTTGGTTGGTTGGTTGGATGGTTGGTTGGGTCGTTGATTGGTTGGTTGGTTGCACGATTGGTTGGTTGGTTGGTTGGTTGGTTGGTTGGTTGCATGGTTGGTTGGCTGGTTGCTTTGTGAATTCCCTGGACAACAGAGAATTAACTCACGAGTCTGATGCACTGGCGGTGAGATCATTAAATCCTCATAACGGCTGGCAATTATGGGCGTGAAGTTGATGCAGAGACTTTCCCCGCGATCCGATGCCGAAGTACCACGTAACTTCGGCCACAACTGGATCCCCCACATCAAGGAAGCACCAGGTCAGGATTCAGCACATTACATACAGACTGGTTGACGTTAAGCCTCGATTGGTCCATGAAGTTTAGCCAGCAGACTCAATCCGAATGCTGAAGGAACATTATCCCAGAAATGTAAGAGCTCGAGCTCCTATCCTTTCAACGAAGTTTTGCATTAAACCAGCCTTGTACTCCGTGGCGAAGTGGTTACGTCGCATGCCTCACGCTCCAAAGGTTGTAAGTTCGATTCCGGGATGCATCGTTCGTTTCACGAGTGCAATTTTCTTGGAGACTCCTGTGGGTCGTCGCTGAAGCTACTGAATTCGTCCTTTGTGGGACGCTTTCGGCAGGACGCCCTGCGGAAAGTCACCGATACTATGAAGGAAACCCGTTGCAATGAAGTCTACCCTCTTGCCTTGCACACACCCTTAAACGGCCTTGTCCAATATATTTCCTGGAAGACGCATACTTCACGCTATCTCTATAACCAATTACTTTCCTTGCAAAGACGGAGGAGACATAGATTCCTATACCGGACATTCTTCGCTGCTGGCTTGTTTTATTACATTTATTGGGAAACGTTGTTCAAGTTGTGCGCCATGTAGGAATCAATACACTATGGCGATGTTATCATTGATCATGTGATGCTCTTGGAGAGAAATATTTCTGACAGGATTCGGAATCGGATCAGTATATCTTCATGAATCTGATCTACGAACAATATTGAGTTGGGCTGGTGTTTGTAATATCAAAATTGAGTGATAGTTTTAATTTTAACTAGTAATTGGAAAGACTCTACAATCATGATCATCGGCTTCTGGAAATCAGGATTTTAGAGAAGAAAACATTATAGAGAGGAACAATCTAAGGGAATGGATGATCAAATTGGAAAGAACTAGAAGAATAGCTAATATATTGGGGGATTTCCTATGACATGGTTATGAAATTATGCCGGAACAAATGCGAAGAAGAGAAGAGGATGAAGAACAAGGCAACAAGATTATCAAGAAGAACAAGAACAAAAACAAGAAAACCAAAAAGAAAAAGAGGAAGGAGACGTAAGAAAGATGAATGAACAGAATGTGGAACATGAGTAAGTGAATGGGGTGGGGCGGGGGGGGGGGGGGGAGGCGGTGGTCTAAGACTTAACCTAAAATTTAGTTGCATGTCCTTCACAGGACGTAGCAGTCAAGAGGAATTAGCAGAAAGAATGAATGAAGTAGGAAACAGAAGGAAAAAAAAGAAGAAGACGATAGAAGAGAGGAAAAAGTGGTAGACGAGAAATCCGCGGAGAATAAATCATGAGTATAAATTAAGTAACATAAAGTCATGGACACTTCTGCACGAATTAAGGTGCAGTAAGCTTGTAGTGCTACACTCATATGCTTATACACCAGCTTGTACTTTGTGCCTGATGGGGGTCAGTGTTAGGCCAGCCGCTGTACCCCCCGAGCTATTGTCTGATGAGGCTGCATCGAACTGGGAGCCCGTATAAATGTTCAAATTATATAATGAGAAATAATGAAGATAAACGGTGAAAAGAGGGAATAACAGCCCAGTGGAATCACGACACATAAAGCCCATAAACAGGCATTCTATCGCTGTTTATGCTTCACCTCCACACCGTAAGGTATAAGGGGGACAAGATATGATGAGATGGGATAATAAGATGAGATGATGATACGACGAGGTGGGATGAGGATGAGATTATTAGATGAGGTGATGAGTTGAGATGAGATGATGACATGACATGATGATGAGTTGAGATGAATGAAGAATGTGGAGCAGGCATAACGAGGCTAGAAAGAGAACATAGTTGTATTATCATTGATTTTTACGACTTCTTGTCACCAAAAGCTCTCTTTACCTTCAACCGTCTCTTGTTTCCTCTAGTGAGCACTTATTTCCCAGTATCGACCATCGCTTTCTCTCGTCAATAACAAATTCAATGAACATTTTCTTTATCCAATCTTGTGGAAATTACAGAATAAATCAAAGCAATTAAATTGGCTTATCCTCAATATACTCTTTTTATTCGTTTTAATTATGCACAGAAGCAATGTTATTAAGTGAATTTCCGTATATATCGCATTTTATGACAATGCTTTAGTTTGGTTTCTGGCCAGAACTCCCCGCTATAAGACGGCCGTTCATTTATTGCCGTATTATTTCTTACAAGATAAGACTGCCGTTCATTTATTACCGTATTATTTCTTACAAGGGATATCTCTTTTAGGAGCCTTGCTAAGTTTGTTTATTTGAGGTAGTTTGTGGTAGCAGCAGTGGTTTGCCAAGATGAACAGGAAAATATCTGAGGGGAAAGATCGCTATGGTTAAATCGTGTATTTATGTCATTTTGTGGATGAAGTACGGCTTTCTTCTTATAGTTCATGCCGTGTGATGCTGGTGATCATGTCTGTCTACAACCGCCTGTTTCTTGTGCTTCCAATCATTTCCTATCACGTCAATTATGTCAAACTGTCCAGCATCTTCTCTTGGACTTCGTCTGCTTCTCTTCCCCTTCAACTTTCCCGTTGTGACGACGTACTCCAGTTTTTCATGGCATGCTCAAAGAATCTGGACTGTCTTTTTCTGATGTGAGTGACCTGTTCTCTTTGAGGGTTAACTTTTTGCAACATGATTAAAGAAATTAGACGTTGACAATCAAGATTTTTTGGACTCATTATGAACAGAAATAAACTGGAGAACTTGGTAACAACTAGCAAAATTAAGGGGATATGAACAAAGTGAAAGCTGAGAGGTAAATGTCTAGATGGCTTGGCCGCAGGGCATGATCAAGACAAGAACACGGAGCTGATCCACGACTCTGGTGATCGTGTGAGATGGCGAAACATGACCTACCACGCTCATCAGCACGGCACATGTAGATGATGATGCTGTTAACTGCTTAAAATTCTACATCACAATTGTACCACTATGTTCCTATTGTTACTCATGCCGGCTCTGTTGCGGAGGGGTTGCGGATGCAATTCGTAATCCCGCATACCGCGTTAGAAACACAGCTGCGGAAGATTTGGCAACATACCGCCTCGCGTTGGTTTTCATACAATAGTATCAGTGCCGGTCGTCAGAAAGCAATGGCAAACTACTGAATGTAAACTTGCCAAGAAATCACAACCAAAAAATGCTGGAGTTGACTATGACGTCTTGTAAATGATATGCAAATGACTAACCAACCCTGACAGTATCCCCGGTATTATTTGGTTTATTCCGTGCACATTCTCGCTCGTCCATTTCTAACTGCGTGCTGCGCTGTACCGGCTGTATGGACTTGGGCCCAAAGGTCATGTGGGTATTTGTCATGAAGAAAACTTGCGGCTGATTTGCGTTGTCGAATACCCCGTTCGTCTTTGTCTGGATGTGTATTGGTAGTCTATGTTTCTATGTTCCTCTCTATGTTCCTATCAGTGTTCCCCTCTATGTTCCTCTCTATTTATCTCTATGTGTTCCTCTCTATAATCTTTTCTATGTTCCTCTCTATGTTCCTCTCAGTGTTCCCATCTATGTTCCTCTCTATTTATCTATATGCGTTCCTCTCTATAATCTTCTCTATGTTCCTCTCAGTGTTACCCTCTATGTTCCTCACTATTTATCTGTATGTGTTCCTCTCTATTTATCTATATGTGTTCCTCTCTATGATCTTCTCTATGTTCCTCTCTATGTTCCCCTCTATGTTCCTCTCTATGTATCTCTATGTGTTCCTCTCTATTTATCTCTATGTGATCCTCTCTATAATCTTCTCAATGTTCCTCTCTATTTCTCTCTATGTGTTCCTCTCTATGATCTTCTCTATGTCCTCTCTATGCTCCCCTCTATGTGCTTCTCTATGTTCCCTTCTATGTTCCCCTCTATGTTCCTCTCTATATTCCTCTCTATATTCTTCTCTGTATTCCTCTCTATCTTCCTCTCTATGTTCCCCTCTAAGTTCCTCTCCAATTATAATTCCTCTTCTGAGGATGAACTGGGTAGAGCTCAGAGGCAATGCAAAAACGGCAACCGCCATTAGAAGCCCTTCATTCGAAAGCGTGCACTAACATGACAGGCTTTCAACACGCAACACAAATTGAGGAAAGGAACATGAAGAGGATTCGGGGAATGGAAACAGTTATTATTGATTTAAATATGTACGTGTATGTTTATATAACCAGGCACACGCCACAGCTGCGGAATTCGATGCGCTTGTGTGTGCCTGATCTATGATTATATTGGGACATCACCATGAATTAGGTGAGCTGTTGGACTGGTCGTGAAGCTTCCTGTATTTCTATTAGATGGGTGTCGGCATTTCTTTTTCTTCTTCTTCTTCTTCTTCTTCTTCTTCTTCTTCTTCTTCTTCTTCTTCTTCTTCTTCTTCTTCTTCTTCTTCTACTTCTTCTTCTTCTTCATATTCTTCTTCTTCTTCTTCTTCTTCTTCTTCTTCTTCTTCTTCTTCTTCTTCTTCTTCTTCTTCTTCTTCTTCTTCTTCCTTCTTCTTCTTCTTCTCCCTTTTCTCTCTTCTTCGTCTTCTTCTTCTTCTTTTTCTTCTTCTTCTTCTTCTTCTTCTTCTTCTTCTTCTTCTTCTTCTTCTTCTTCTTCTTCTTCTTCTTCTTCTTCTTCTTCTTCTTCTACTTCTTCTTCTTCTTCTTCTTCTTCTTCTTCTTCTTCTTCTTCTTCTTCTTCTTCTTCTTCTTCTTCTTCTTCTTCTTCTTCTTCTTCCTCTTCTTCTTCTACAGCATTTGTATCCCCTTTTGGAGCACAATCTCCAAACCACCTCACACAGACAGTCCACTGTTTTGCTACCTTCTAAAGTTCCCACAAGGCCTCCCCATATCATTCACCTCTATCTTTAATGTTCTTTTTCGTGTACTTTTTTTTAACCTCTCCCTCAGTTTCGCTTGGCTTGTTTGCTACAGAGAAATCACTTTCCAGTGACACTACTATCTGGTGTTCTCTATATATCCTTTCCAGCGCAGGCTTCTGTCCTAATCTTCAGATCGTTGAAATTAGTCAAGTTCTCTACAAAAACTACGCATGATTGATTCTAACTCAATCTACCAAGACTAGAGAAAGCCAGAAATTATGAAATCAGGATTACAGTCCAATTGGTTCTGGGTTAGGAATTGGGGGGGGGGGTGTTATAGCAGCGTTAGATTTCAATAGAAAACAGAAAGTGAAATGTTTAGGCTATAACCTCGGTGTTGTGATGAGACATCATTTTGTTTCCTACTGAA
This sequence comes from Cepaea nemoralis, assembly GCA_014155875.1. NCBI lineage: Eukaryota > Metazoa > Mollusca > Gastropoda > Stylommatophora > Helicidae > Cepaea > Cepaea nemoralis. The sequence continues at coordinate 237,000 of JACEFZ010013464.1, forward strand.
TTACAATAATGCAATCTTCATATCCACAACCCGGTGTCGAGAGGACCAGTCTCTTGCCAACGACCCAGTCCATCTTCGCTTGTAGACTAAACCACTGTCACATCTTTTGTATTCACGTCCTACGTTTGGGGCCTACGTCAGTGTCACTTGTATGTGTATGTCAATCACATATGTCAAGCCATACACAAAGCTGAGATGTAAAGACCTGTATTTCCTATGTCTATAGAATATGTTCACACAGCGGGACGCCATTTTCATATCAAGTCTATAGCTCATTCCATGACGTTAACTCCATTATTCTGTCGCTGTTTTTCGTTAAGATTAATTTCATAAGTGATTCTTCAGTTCATGGATTCATCCTCATCATGCCCCATGGTGATAAGTATGTGTGGTTGTCACAATGCTGCCGACAGATAGAATAGGCTGTGGTTGTGTCAGTGTGAATATTGTGCCGGACTACTTATCAACAAATATTAGGCACTTGGGAACTCCGGTTTGCGCACACACGAAGGCTTTATTCATTATACACACGCATGATGAACATGCACCATTCCGGGAACATTTTGAGAATAGATAGATACATTAGTTCCATGCGAACACAATACTGCCTTCTACCGGCCTTGTAAAATAACCTGTTACGCCGGACTTTCCCAAGTGTCCGACGGTAACCATCTCACCTCCACTGAGTCTATATCTTTGGGCCAAGTCCCCTCTAACTTTCCCAGAGTGAATGCCCGGGCGAAGTTTTCCTTAACTTCCCCAACACTCCAATTCTTCTCGACCCCTCACTTTCCTCTCATTTTATCCACTTCCTAGGGACCCCCCCCCCCCCCCTCCCATGATAATCTATTTCACCCTTGATCCCAATTAGATGCCTCCGAACCTTACCCCTCTGGGTTTTCCCTTTGCTTATCCGCCTCCTAGCACTCTTCTGCCTCTCATTGGAAATTTACCCTTGACACATACGTGCTATAACAACACATTGTGTTGGCGCTCCCCAATTAGTTTGGGACTTCTTAATTACCCTCTGCCTTACTCTCAACTCACACCTGCAACCTTGCATTGCTACCTTCAGATTCTCAACCCCCACACCGGCCTACTTTGGACGTAATCACTCACGGTACATGACCAACTCCTCTAAAGAAAACATAGTTTTCAAATGATGGTGAGCAATGCTTCTCTAAATTCGTGAACGAGCAAAGTGACGATGAGTGAGTAGCACCGAGTATAATGTATATTTCAATTCTTCCACTAAATAGTCGAGCATGTAACAGTAAGTAACCTAACACATTAACTATACATAAAAAAATATTCAAATTGTGTACCTACAAGTAACATCATAGGGAACCGAATATATAAAACTTGCACATTGTGACCACTAAAACGATGTCAATCGAAACGGGAAAAAATGTTCGAGGTGCCACACATCACATGTACCTCTACATGGATGTGAAGTTTAGACCATCAGTAGTGTCACATTTCTCCGTCCAGGATTCTCATATTAACTCTATAATATTCATTGGTGATTTCGTGAGAAAATGTCTGCCATATTATTGTTTCTCCACGTATAGGCATTGAAACAAATGAGTATTCCTGTAATAAGATACTCCATCGATGAACTCGTGCGTTCTTTATTGCTGCCGTATGGATGAATGTTAGTAGGCGGTGATCCGTTTGCCGAATGAATTGTCTTCCCATTAGGCACTTGAACAGTTTATGTACCGACCACACAATCGCCAGGGTCTCACCGTCTAACGTTGAAAAAAATTTCCTCTTTTGGCGTAATTTCCTGCTGAAGTATAGCACTGGATGCAAAAGGTGATTTATCTCTTGCATCAATCATCCGCTGATTCCTGTCCACGCTGCGTCTACCCTACGAGTAAACTGAATTTCAAGATTAGGGAGAATTAAAATGGGATGACTAGAAAATGCATGTTTTATTTTTCTGAGCGCATTATCACACTGCTATGTCCATACATCTTTGTTGGGTTTGCCCTTCTGTGTCAACACAGATAGCACTGATGTGATGGATGAAAAGTTTTTGATACATTTATTATAGAAGTTTGCTAGCCCAAGCAAACTCATAACTTGCTTCTTCGTTTTAGATAGTTGAATATCCAGAATCTTCTTCACATTTTTGTTTCCGGTTTTAGTAATCCATTAGATCAGCTTTGAATTGTTATTTGCGTACTGTCTATACCTAGCCCCACTCTGGCATGCAGACGTAACACGGTCTCTAATATTCACGACAAAGTCATACAAAGAAATCGAATTACTATCATTACTCTCCCCTGTTAGTAAATTTATTAACAGGGTCATGGGGCCTCTTGGATGTGCCCCATACAGAAGTTCAAATGGTGAGTAGCATGCACTTTCTTGTGGCACATCTCTATATGCAAACATAATAGCTGGTAAGTACCTATCCCAGTCACTTGGTTGATCTGCAGTGACATTTGCTAACATCTGCTTAAGGGATCCGTTCAATTTTTCGCAAATTCCGTTGCTCATCGGATGATAAACCGATGTGAAAACCTGCGTAATGTTCAGCCTGTTCACATCTCTCATAATCTGAGAGGTAAATTGTCGACCATTGTCTGACAAAATTTCATTAGGGTAACCTAATCTCGAGAATAAAGCTAACAGTGCTTCAGCCACAGCTTCTGCTCTATGTGTTTCAAAGCTACGGATTCTAGCCATCTGGTGCAAAAATCAACCTTGGTCAAGCTTTACCTATGACCCCTGCTGGACATCACATCTAGTGGGCCAAGTCAATCGCTACCTTTTAAAATGGCCTGACTTTTAGGTCTGTCGCTTGTACCGGTGCTTTTGTCGTCTTTCCTTTAGGGTACATTTTCATTGCACAGGATCTGCAATATAGCTTTATATCTTTGCTAAACCCTGGCCACTAAAACTGGGATAGGACTATATGTTGTGTACGCGCTATTCCCATGTGACCTGTAAATAGAATGTCATGCGCTGTTCTCATATCTGCTCTCTATATGCTGAGGATACCACCACTTGTCGGCGTATAGTCTTGCCATCTGAAAAGCGGTGAGTGAGAATATAATTCTTCATTTCGAAGCACCACCTACCCTTCTTTGATTGCTTATGTTCTGACTTACTACACAATTGAAAACATTTGTCCAGAGCAGTCTTTTGTCTTTAAAAATAAATTTTCATATATCCTTTACAGGACATCGCTGTCAACATCAGCATCTTTCAGCTGATTGTTGATTTCTTGGCAAGATTACGCTCAGTAGTTTACCATTGCTTTCTGAGCGACCGGCTCAATATCCCGTAAGTTACCGACGCGGAGAGAACCGCTACCAATTCTCGCGCAACGTCACGTTACTTACGAGAGTATACTAGATTACGGAGAAAGTCGTGTAACCTCTAGACCAGGGAGCTGACCTTTTGTCTTTAACGTCACTAAAGCTCTGTGTGAGATCAGTCTTCTCCTGATCAGTTGTGCTAATCTTTCTGTCCTTTCAATGTTATTTTCCCCTCAGGGATTACAAACCAACTATTCAATATGGTCTCATGTTGTTCTTTGTAATTGTTGTCTTCGACTTCAAGGGTCTGATCTTTAGCAGGCAATGGTGATTATCATCATGTTCTGGTCGTTTGCAGAACGTCTCTGTCATTACTGTCCGGACACGTGATAAGAAGAAATAAATTAGAGAACTTTGTGACAACTAGCAAGATTGAGGGTAAAATATATCTGGCGGCTCCACGCCTCACTCCTATCTCCCTCACTCTGAACAAGGAAGCAGATTCCCAGGTTTCCTTAAAGTCATCTGTTCGTCCTGCATCTCTTATATCGCCGATGATATCTGGACAATCAATTGCTCGTCCCACGTCGATCATCGGCATGTCCGCAAATCGATCGGATTGATTTCACACCTGAGTTCCCCCATTAATCTTGGTGTGCAGATGCAGATTACAGTAACACCCCCTCCCCCCACTTTCCCCACTCCCCATCTTACAATTTTGAGAAAGGCAGCGCCAGCTGGCCATCTGAATGTTATGAATCAATCTTATTGACATTCTTCGGCTGCAGCTTCTCTCCCCTTAATCTGACGCCCGCTGTTTCCGGTGATAAATTTAAGAGATAAGAAAGCTGCTGTGCGGAGAACAAAACAATTGGCATCATGTGCTGTTGGCTACAATAGCAGTGTGTGCAACACCTATAGATAATACAATGCCTGCTTTCTGTGGCCCACACAATTGTTTTCGCCCTGTGTTGAACTCGGTGTTGTAATTATTATTCCTGCCCTCGCTTATGTATCGGAGACGGGACTATTCAATCACTGCACGTGTTTAGTGCAATGGGTTCTTCACATGGAGGGCGGGTGGTCGCAGGGTTAGAATGTCGATTCATACATCGCGGGGCTAAAAGATTTAGTTCTTTTGCCAATCAAAGTGGTGAGACGATTTTTCTTTTTTTTTGAGATAAGAGGAAAACAGAGTCATGATGATCAGAAACAAACCATGGACTATAATATAAGCAGGCAAATGAGGAATTATGTAGAAGCTGTGGAGATGTGATTTCTTGAATGCCGAGAACACCATTGGGGGTGGGGGGGGGGGGGGGGTAGAAAGAGCGATGGAAACATCTTGAAAGAAGTCACTTCACAAAAGAAACTAGTTACTCGCGTAAAGAAATAAGTCAGTCCTCATTCTTTTGGCATGTCATGAGAAGATGAAAACTGAAGTATGTCTTGACAACGGAAAGGTTGGAGGGGAAGATAGGAAGAAGGAGTCCAAGTCCGTCTCCGTGGCGAAGAAGTTACGGACGCTGTTCCTAATCATGTATACCCGCGTTCGAAACACAGCCGCGGGCGATTTGGCAGAAGACCGCGTTGCGCTGGTCTTTAACGAATTGGTATGGGTGCCGGTCGTTCCGAAAGCAATGGCGGACTACTGAACGTAAACTTGCAAAGACATCAAGACCAGCAAACAATGCTGGTGTTGACTGCAAACGTCCTGTAAAGACTAACTTTGAGTCTAAGAGAGAAAGTGCTGGTCAGTTTGATATAATGGCACGGGAAAACGTCTATATCAGAAACTATTGGCAGCAGATGAGACAGAAGGCTGTGGACAGATATGATCACCAACGCCACACGACATGGACTATAAGAAGATTGGCAGTACACGAGACAGAAGGCATAAAAAGTCGCTTAAAAGTCGACAGAGTCGACTTCATTGCAACGGATTATATCCCATATGGCTTGGTCTCTTTTTGCAGCGCGGAAAGCGTCGCACAAAGCACGAACTCCATAACTCTAGCGACGACCCACAGGAGTCTCCGAAAAATGTCACTCGTGAACAGAAGGACGCGGACCGGAATCGAACCCACAACCTTCGGAGCCCGAGTCAAACAGCTTGACCACTTCACCACGGAGACTCTCGAGACAGACATCTGAGACAGAAGGCTGTGGACAGACATGATCACCAACCACACGGCATGGACTATAAGAAGATTGGCAGTACACGAGACAGAAGGCCGTGGACAAACATGATCAACAACGCCACACGACATGGACTATAAGAAGATCAGTAAGAGCCAGCGCAGACCCTTACACATGGGCAGGCCTTTGCAGGACGCTAGCATCATAGAACTGGGCCATTGTCACGGGTGTCTCCGCATGTGAACTCTGCAGTAAGAAGACGAATAAGCCGGTGTATTCTACTGGAGTTATCAGATCTCAGTTATCAGTTGGTGTATCTTCATTGCACTCCGGACAGGTCCATAGGTGCTCAGATCCTTCCCCCAGCATATGCATCAGCGTCCGGTGGCTAATAGTGCCAGTTCTGTGTTGGATGACGAGGCACCTCGTTTTCCCGATGTACCTCTCGCGTCTGGCCTTGCCGATTCTTACTCCCAAGACTTTCCTCCTGGACAGCGATATGGATTCACTGACGTCAAAGTCCTCTGTTCTCGCCATATCTTTGAGGACATTAATAACATCGGCACGATCCATGGGCTGGCCATCTGCAGGGGGTGCAGAGCCAGCCAGTTTATCCTCTCGTTCATTTCCCTCGACTCCCGCATGTCCCGGGACGAAGATGAAAGTGACAACAGACTTCCGCAGCGATTCAGTCCACTGTCTACGTACAGATCCAGCTTCGACCTTCTGAATCATGCTCATTGAATCACTTAGTACACACACGTTGGTGTGTCCATGTATTCTACCGGAGTGTCATCACCGAGTTTGGTGGTAAATAGGAGAATAAAAGGTCAGGCTGTGTGAACTGGTGTAATCTCCCAGAACAACTTAACATGTGTGCATGTTGACCTAGATCTGTTTTTTGTGTTGCTGTTGTTTCAGCTATAATTAGAAAGGCCCTTTCTTGTCACTTCCGTACAATCTATAATAGATGTAATGGCCTACGCCTTAGCTCCATGCCATCTGTAATGGGTAGAATGTCTCACTTCTTAGCTCTCTGTCATAGGTAGTAAACACAAAATTACACCACTTAGCTCCGTGCCATAGATAATAAACACAATATCACACCTCTTAGCTCCATGACACAGGTAACAGATACAATTTACACTTCTTAGTCCCATGCCAGAGATACAATGTCCCAACTCTTAACTCTGTGTCAGAGATAGCGGATACAATGTCCCAACTCTTCACTCCGTGTCAGAGATAGTGGATACAATGTCCCAACTCTTCACTCCGTGTCAGAGATAGCGGATACAATGTCCCAACTCTTCACTCCGTGTCAGAGATAGCTGATACAATGTCCCAACTCTTCACTCCGTGTCAGAGATAGTGGATACAATGTCCCAACTCCTCACTCCGTGTCAGAGATAGTGGATACAATGTCCCAACTCTTCACTCCGTGTCAGAGATAGTGGATACAATGTCCCAACTCTTCACTCCGTGTCAGAGATAGTGGATACAATGTCCCAACTCTTCACTCCGTGTCAGAGATAGTGGATACAATGTCCCAACTCTTCACTCCGTGTCAGAGATAGTGGATACAATGTCCCAACTCTTCACTCCGTGTCAGAGATAGCGGATACAATGTCCCAACTCTTCACTCCGTGTCAGAGATAGTGGATACAATGTCCCAACTCTTCACTCCGTGTCAGAGATAGCGGATACAATGTCCCAACTCTTCACTCCGTGTCAGAGATAGCGGATACAATGTCCCACCTCTTCACTCCGTGTCAGAGATAGTGGATACAATGTCCCAACTCTTCACTCCGTGTCAGAGATAGTGGATACAATGTCCCAACTCTTCACTCCGTGTCAGAGATAGTGGATACACTGTCACATCACTTCTTAACTCCGTGTCACAGATCGTGGATGTCATTTTGCACCTTTTTTCTTTGCAGTGGATACAATGTCTCATATGTTCGTAGATTGCCACATGTGTGGATACAGTGGATACAATGTCTCATATGTTCGTAGATTGCCACATGTGTGGATACAGTGGATACAATGTCTCATATGTTCGTAGATTGCCACATGTGTGGATACAATGGATACAATGTCTCATATGTTCGTAGATTGCCACATGTGTGGATACAGTGGATGCAATGTCTCATATGTTCGTAGATTGCCACATGTGTGGATACAGTGGATACAATGTCTCATATGTTCGTAGATTGCCACATGTGTGGATACAGTGGATACAATGTCTCATATGTTCGTAGATTGCCACATGTGTGGATACAGTGGATACAATGTCTCATATGTTCGTAGATTGCCACATGTGTGGATACAGTGGATACAATGTCTCATATGTTCGTAGATTGCCACATGTGTGGATACAGTGGATACAATGTCTCATATGTTCGTAGATTGCCACATGTGTGGATACAGTGGATACAATGTCTCATATGTTCGTAGATTGCCACATGTGTGGATACAGTGGATACAATGTCTCATATGTTCGTAGATTGCCACATGTGTGGATACAGTGGATACAATGTCTCATATGTTCGTAGATTGCCACATGTGTGGATACAGTGGATACAATGTCTCATATGTTCGTAGATTGCCACATGTGTGGATACAGTGGATACAATGTCTCATATGTTCGTAGATTGCCACATGTGTGGATACAGTGGATACAATGTATCATATGTTCGTAGATTGCCACATGTGTGGATACAGTGGATACAATGTCTCATATGTTCGTAGATTGCCACATGTGTGGATACAGTGGATACAATGTCTCATATGTTCGTAGATTGCCACATGTGTGGATACAGTGGATACAATGTCTCATATGTTCGTAGATTGCCACATGTGTGGATACAGTGGATACAATGTCTCATATGTTCGTAGATTGCCACATGTGTGGATACAGTGGATACAATGTCTCATATGTTCGTAGATTGCCACATGTGTGGATACAGTGGATACAATGTCTCATATGTTCGTAGATTGCCACATGTGTGGATACAGTGGATACAATGTCTCATATGTTCGTAGATTGCCACATGTGTGGATACAGTGGATACAATGTCTCATATGTTCGTAGATTGCCACATGTGTGGATACAGTGGATACAATGTCTCATATGTTCGTAGATTGCCACATGTGTGGATACAGTGGATACAATGTCTCATATGTTCGTAGATTGCCACATGTGTGGATACAGTGGATACAATGTCTCATATGTTCGTAGATTGCCACATGTGTGGATACAGTGGATACAGTGTCTCATATGTTCGTAGATTGCCACATGTGTGGATACAGTGGATACAATGTCTCATATGTTCGTAGATTGCCACATGTGTGGATACAATGGATACAATGTCTCATATGTTCGTAGATTGCCACATGTGTGGATACAATGGATACAATGTCTCATATGTTCGTAGATTGCCACATGTGTGGATACAGTGTCCCACCTGTTTACTGGCTATCTCTTTAGTAATAATAGTTACTTTGTCAATCGCGATTCCAACTTCACGGCAACGGGTCACCCCATAATTGCTCCATTCCAGTGCCTGTGAAAACCACACAGAATACTCCACACTTTCCCAAGTGAAAAGTGAAACACACAACACATTATCTTCACAATTATTGCGATCATGAAGTTTCAAAACATAAATTTGCATACGTCGTTATCAAAGTTTCTTCCCGCCACACCGGCCAGCTAATCTCGCCTCGCCAACCGGGCCCTCGACAGCGTGTTCGAACTATATAATCTATGCTATCAAACAGATGTCGTGTTCCCGCGACGCCTGCTACTGTTTCAACTGAACACCTCCCCCTCCCCCCTCCCAAACCAAGCTAAACTATCTAAAGAATACATTAAGCGTGCACTTTCACCAGCAATGCACAGGATTACAATTCCTTCTTGGCAGGGTGCATTTAAGTATGCATATAATGCAGGGATATGTTCAGTAGGCGGCATGCCCCTATTGTTTGGAAATGTTCACAACTAAAGTTTAAAACTCCGGTTTATATTTCTTAGGGCGAGCTTGTAAAGTTTGTCGGTTTCTTTGTAGTGGTGTTGTTGTTCTTTTTTTTTTTGCACCAGTAAAGTGGCTTTGTTCAGACCTAGTTGAGGCGTACACTGCTGTGGGACTACTATATAACTGTGTGAACATTTGTGTTGTATATTTCAGCTGGGAGGATTTTTATTATTGCATTAGTTTATGTTGTGACATGTCTGCAGTATATGCCTGATGAGAAGCAGCGAAATATGCCAGGCAGTAAATCGGGCAATCTATTGTTTGTGTCTTCGTCATTCATATTTACTACTGGAAAACATTGTGTTTAATACCTACATGTCAATCGTGAGGAGATGTCTTATAACATAAGTTATTATTTTGAGATATATATCTTGATCATAAATAAATACACAAGTATTGCTTGGCACTCAAAGAAGTAGAAGGAAATAGAGACTAGTGAACATTCTGGTCTTCACTTCTTTCCCCTTCTTCTATCAGCGCCAAACAATACTTTTGTGTGTATTTGTGAACTATCCTAGTGGCCTCAAAGGGTTCCCCAATTTATATATATATATATATATATATATATATATATATATATATATATATATATATATATATATATATATATATATATATATATATATATATATATATATATATATATCGTAGTGTGATTCGTTTTCAGAACTGGATATGAAAGGAAGGATGTGTTGTTTATCGCGCAGTATAAACAAATACAGACACAATAAACGTTTCGGTTCATTATTTCTTTATTCAGTGACAAAGAATATCAATGAACAGCTATACAGATAGGGGAAACGGGTTTTAAATGTTATTGATTCAACTTAATATGTAGGTAAGAAGTTGTAGTGTAGTGGTTAGAGTACCCGCGTTCCTGTACGGTAGTCTCGGTTTGGAACTCCGGTAGTATTCCATTTAGTCTGTTTATTTATGCCCCACTGGAGCATGGGCTATCAACTATATAGTGCCAAGCCATTCTGAACAGAGTTTAGTGATATGTTTACGGGTGTTTCTAGATATATCTATGAGTGTATCTTTATCTGTCGATGTGTCATTTCACTTATCTGTGCGTGTGTCTCTATATTTATCTGTGGATGCAGCTTTATATGTATCTCTAGATGTATCTGTAAACTTATCTGTTATTGCATCTGTATGCTTATCTGTAGATGTATCTTTATACTTATCTATAGATGCATCTTTATTCTTATCTGTAGATGCATCTTTATACTTATCTGTAGATGCATCTTTATGCTTATCTGTATATGTATCTTCATACTTATCATTAGATGTAGCTTTATACTTATCTGTAGATGTATCTTTATACTTTCTGTAGATGCATCTTTATACTTATCTGTAGATGCATCTTTATACTTATCTGTAGATGTAGCTTTATACTTATCTGTAGATGCATCTTTATACTTATCTGTAGATGTATCTTCATACTTATATGTATAGGTATATTTATACTTATCATTAGATGTAGCCTTATACTTATCTGTAGATGTATCTTTATACTTATCTGTAGATGTATATTTATACTTATCTGTAGATGTATCTTTATACTTATCTGTAGATGTATATTTATACTTATCTGTAGATGTATCATCATACTTATATTTATAGATATCTTTATACTTATCTGTAGATGTGTCTTTATACTTATCTGTAGACGTATCTTTATACTTATCTGTAGATGTATGTCCAAACTTATCTGTAGATGCATCTCTATACTTATCTGTGCCTGTATCACAGGGAGTCTCTGTGGCGAAGTGATCAAGCCGTTTGACTCGTGCTTCGAAGGTTGTGGGTTTTATTCCGGGACGCGTCCTTCGGTTTACGATTTAAATGTTTCGAAGACTCCTGTGGGTCGTCGCTGAAAGCTACGGAGTTCGGGCTTTGTGCGACGCTTTCCGTGCTGCGGAAAGAGACCGAGCCGTTTGGGATAAAACCCGGTGCAATGAAGTCGGCCCTGTCGACTTTTAAGCGACTTTTTTATTTTTTTGGTATCGCTGGGATTAAGCCACTTGCCCGCCAAGAAAGAGGTCCTGGTTCAATCCCTCAACAGCGACAGGATTATTCTTGTCGACCAGTACGTCTCTGGGCTCGACCCAGTTCCATAAATATGAGAACGGGAACTGGCTCTATCACATCTAATGCTCTGGCCTAGAATATGCCAAGCCCATATGCCACATAGGAAGTGCCCAGATCACGCCATACAGAGGATGGAAGGAACTCTCAAAGTAAACAGTGCACACACAAAATTATGGGATACGAATATACGTCACACCAACGCTAGCGTGACAACGAAAACATACGTTGTGCGACGATCAAGGAGAACGGGCGTGTATTCGATTTGGAGAACAACTTGGTGTGGCTATTGGATCGTTTGAAGGCTAGCAGTGGTCTCACTCCAAGCTAATAACAGCTAGAAGTATATATTGAGAACGCCATGGATTTGAGAACGACGGGCAAACTTAGACAGAATCGAATCGGAGGAAGATGACAGCAAGGACGACCTGAATGAACGGAGGAAAGAGAAGTATTACTGAGTGGCGATAAGGAAAACTCAGAACAGTTTTAATTACATAAAGGTTAGTGCACGCTTATATTAGATGCCATCCCGGCAACAACGGGAAATCTAATGGTTCACAACAAAATGTATTATGACTCTGTCAACTCCGCAATAAAGCGGTGTTAGTTCTCCTGAGATCCGATGTTTACTTCATATTTCAAAGTTCTTCAGTGAATTCATAAACTGTTATCGTTACGCCGTTTTTAATAAGCCAGTTCCTTTCGTAAGTTCGAACATATCCACATGGCAAAACACAGCGAAGAAGGACTTACGACATGGCACCATACACATCACATCACAAAGGCAGTATTTCAAACAGGGCTACTTTTGCCGACACAAACCAAACAAAAATGTTGAATAACGTCGCGTCACCCCCAGGTTTATGTTCTACATTCAGCAGTTTGCCATTGCTTTCTGGACCATAAATCACTTTTCAGTCCAATTGGCCATCTGCACACGGGAAGTTTGAGAGCGACCGCTCTTATCCTTTCTGGGCCATTACCCTATTTGGACAACAATCAACTCTAAATTAATATCCGATTCGTGGCTGACTCGGTTGTAGGGTTATTAATCTGAGCCACGCGATGGACCCTAATATAACTTCTCTTATGAGGTTGAACGGGGTAGGAGTCATGGAAGAATGGAAATGGGAACCCTTCTGCCCGCTATGACGTATGGAGGTACCTTTGCCTATAGAAGCTTCTTTAAAAGTACCCGTAATGGTATCTATAGACATACCTGGTGTCTTACCTTGCAAGCCAAAGTTACTACCTGTGTTGGGATAATCCGTGTTGAAGTGGCTACGCCAACTGCCACGCGCTGCGAATGTCGTGGGTTCGGTTCCGAGATATGTTATTCGCTTCACGAGTGCAATTTTCTCGAAGACTCCTGGTGGTCGTCACTGAAGCTACGGAGTTCGTGCTTCGTACGGCCCGTGGAAAGACCCCGAACCGCATGGGATGACACCTGGCGCAATGAAATCAAAGCTCTTGCCGTTTAGACAGTGTTCTCTGAGTAGGGCCTTGTGGCACTAGTCTTACCGTGGTGAGGCCCTTCTTTGGTACCCTCCAGCCTCAAATGTGGGCATACCTTTACCTGGCCGCTGTAGCTGTACAGTGTGTGTCTTGTCTCTGTATCTATACAGTATGTATCTTGTCTCTGTATCTCTACAGTGTGTGTCTTGTCTCTGTATCTCTACAGTGTGTGTCTTGTCTCTGTATCTATACAGTATGTATCTTGTCTCCGTATCTCTACAGTATGTGTCTTGTCTCTTTATCTCTACAGTATGTGTCTTGTCTCTGTATCTCTACAGTATGTGTCTTGTCTCTGTATCTATACAGTATGTATCTTGTCTCTGTATCTCTACAGTATGTGTCTTGTCTCTGTATCTCTACAGTATGTGTCTTGTCTCTGTATCTCTACAGTATGTGTCTTGTCTCTGTATCTCTGCAGTATGAGTCTTGTCTCTGTATGTCTTCAGTATGTGTCTTGTCTCTGTATGTCTGCAGTATGTGTCTTGTCTCTTTATCTCTACAGTATGTGTCTTGTCTCTGTATCTCTACAGTATGTATCTTGTCTCTGTATGTCTACAGTATGTGTCTTGTCTCTTTATCTCTACAGTATGTGTCTTGTCTCTGTATGTCTACAGTATGTGTCTTGTCTCTGTATGTCTACAGTATGTGTATTGTCTCTGTATCTCTACAGTATGTGTCTTGTCTCTGTATCTCTACAGTATGTATCTTGTCTCTGTATCTCTACTGTATGTGTCTTGTCTCTGTATCTCTACAGTATGTGTCTTGTCTCTTTATCTCTACAGTATGTGTCTTGTCTCTGTATGTCTACAGTATGTGTCTTGTCTCTGTATCTCTACATTATGTGTCTTGTCTCTGTATGTCTACAGTATGTGTCTTGTCTCTGTATCTCTACAGTATGTATCTTGTCTCTGTATCTCTACACCAGGTGTTTTGTCTCTATAGCTCTACAGTATGTATCTTGTCTCTGTATCTCTACAGTATTTTATCTTGTCTCTGTATCTCTACAGTATGTATCTTGTCTCTGTACCTCTACACCAGGTGTCTTGTCTCTGTATCTCTACAGTATGTATCTTGTCTCTATTCTCTACACCACATGTCACATTACTGTAGCTTACATCGCATGTTTTGTCTCCGTACCTCTACACTAGTATGTGTCTTGTCGTCTTAAAATAAATTTACACAAAACATTTTGCAGGAAGCACTTATTCTTTCTCTTTCTATTTTTATCGTGAAGAGTAAACAGCCCTGGAGTATTCTATTGTAGGTCGGTTTATTTCGGTTTGTTTTCTAGGTTGTTTTTTTTCTTAATATATAGCTGTCCTAAATACATATTTTGGAATTTGAAATGACCTCACCATAACGCCATTCATTGGCGGTTTGTAACGTAAATTTTGTTTTATCACACTAGAGGGTTTGCAACGTAAATGTTGTTTAATCATGCATGGGATTGCAACGTAAAAGGTGTTTAACCATGCATAGGATTATAACGTAAATGGTGATTTACCATGCATGGGATTGTAACGTAAAAGGTGTTTAACTTCACAAGGGGTTTGTAACGTAAATTTTATTTAACCACACGGGGGTTTGTAACGTAAATGGTGTTTTATCACACTGGAGGGTTTGCAACGTAAATGGTGTTTAACCACGCATGTGATTGTAACGAAAAGATTGTTTTATCACACAATGGGGTTTGTAACGTAACTCGTGTTTAACGACACAGGGGGTTAATAACGTAAAGGTGTTTAACCATACAGAGGTTTGTAACGTAAATGGTGTTTAACCACACAAGGGGTTTGTAACGTAAATATTATTTAACCACACAAGGGTTGTATAAATTAAATGGTGTTTAACCACACAAGGGGTTTGTAACGTAAATATTATTAACCACACAAGGGTTGTATAATGTAAATCGTGTTTAACCACACAGGGGGGTTTGTAACGTAAATAATTTTTAACCACACAACGGGGTGTCTAATGTAAATGGTGTTTAACCACACAGAGGGTGTGTATAGTTACAAATGGTGTTTAGCCATACAGGGGTTTATAATTTAAATGGTGTTCAACCACACAAGGGGCTTATAATGTAAATGATGTTTAACCACACATTGGGTTATAATGTAAGTGGTTTTTAACCAAAGGTGTAAGTCTGTTGGTGTGATTATAATTAATGAGGAAACGGTTCTAGCAACAGATGTGTTACATGAAGATCAGCGGTGATTCTCAAATTGTAGTAGCTGGGTTCAGTTGTTCTGTGGCAGAATTCGTTATTATTTCCTTGATTTCTTCTTCTTCTTCTTCTTCTTCTTCTTCTTCTTCTTCTTCTTCTTCTTCTTCTTCTTCTTCTTCTTCTTCTTCTTCTTCTTCTTCTTCTTCTTCTTCTTCTTCTTCTTCTTCTCGTACACTTCCTCCTCCTCTTCTTCCTCCTCCTTCTCCTCTTCCCCCTTCCCTCTTCTTCTTTTTCTTCTTCTTTAAAGGCTTTTACATATATACTGGCTAGCATTGGGCCTATGTTGATAATTTTGCCTCCATCTTGCGAAAGCAGAGAGAGAGTTGGGACTGGGTGAAAGGTTCAGTGGACACCCCAGGTACCAGGTATTTAATATGTGGTGACTTCAATGCACGCGCCAAGGAATGGGACAGGTCAGACTTTATTAACAGACTTTATTTTCAAAGGGTAACAAATTGGGCACGCAGGCCCGTCTTACATTCGGCCCTTCCATTCACTCATCTTTCTTTCATCAACAGTGCATAGGAAAAAACATTGTCACATGAATTTTGTAAACGTAAACAATGCATATTACTATGTTATGAGACACATCCACCACCCACCCACACATCCCCCATTCACTCCAACTCCCCCACCCAACCACACACATAACCCACACACACATACATTCCCCCACCCATCCTACACATCCCTACACCTACACATCTCCCCACCCACACACACCTCTCACCCACCACACATCCCATCCACCCACACCCCAAGCACACATACATTCAATAACCCACACATCCCCCACCTACACACATCTCCCCACCCACTCACATATCCTCTACCCGTCCCATTACCCACCAACAATCACTCACCCACATATACTCCTCCACCCACATATGCTCCTCCACCCACACACCTCCACCCACCCAGCCAAGCACACATTCCTCAGCCACACACACATCTCCCCGTCAACTCACATATTCCGCACCTACCCACACACAAATGCAGCACCCACCCACATAATCTCCCATCTCCCCCAGCCCACTCACAGATCCCGAGCCTACACTTACAAACATCCCCCACCATCTCCTAACCTGCACACACTCACCTACCCACATATCCTCTACCCACCCACACATCCTCTACCCACCCATCCCCCAACCAAACATCCCTTAACCACACACCCTTACTCATATACAGTCACCCACCCACACATCCTCTACCCAACCACACATCCTCCATCCACCCATCCCCCAGTCACACATCCCTTAACCACACACCCCTACCCATATACACACACATCCCCACCCACGCACAATCTCCCCACCCATACACACATCCCTAACACACATCCCCACCCACCAACACATCCCCCATTCACAAACACACACCTCCCATCCACGCACACACACAACACACACACACACACATCCCCAACTCATACACTCATCCCCTCACACATCCCTAGACACACGTACTTATCCCTCAACCACTAACACCCACACATCCCTTACCCACTCATCAACACATACATCTCCTATCTACCCACCCACACTCACACACCCCAACCACCCATCTAAGCACACATCCCCACCCTCACACACATCCTTCACCCACCCGCAAACCCAACCACACCTTCACCCACCCACACACACATCATTTATCCACACCCAGCTCCCCTCCCACACAACACCACACCCACACATATCCCAAAGACACATCCCTCACCCACACACACATCTCCCCACACATCTCCTACCCATCCACACATCCCCCAACTACAATCACCCTCACTACCCACACATACATCCTCCATCCAGCCACACACCCCCACCCAGCCAGACATATCCCCCACCCACACACACATCTCCAAATCCATCACCCACACCCATCATGCACCCCTCCCCAACCCACATACATCCCCCACACATATCTCACCCACACACACTCCCCACCCATCCACCCAGACATCCCACACCCATACACATCCCTCACCCACACCCCCAAACCCACAACCACCCCCACCTGCACACATCTCCCACCCACCACATATCCACACACCCACATCTCCCCACCCATACATATACCCCCACCCATTCCATAACCCACCATCAATCATCCACCAACATATCCTCCTCCACCCACTCACCCACAACCACCTAGCCAAACACACATCCCCACCCACACACACATCTCCCCGCCAACCCATACATCCCGCACGTACCCACACACAAATCCCCCACCCACCCACACAATCCCACCCCGCCCACCCACACACACATCCCCCATCCCCCAACCTACTATTATGATCAAACTCCCACACTTTACACACACATACAGTGACGATTGTCGTGAGCATTGTCGCAAAATTGTAAAGAAAATGGAGAAATATTGTACATATACATTTTGTAACTTAAAAATTAGTGATGCAATTCAACTCTCTCTCTCTCTCTCTCTCTCTCTCTCTCTCTCTCTCTCTCTCTCTCTCTCTCTCTCTCTCTCTCTCTCTCTCTCTCGCTCGCTCTCTCTCTCTCTCATACTCTCTAATTCTCTCACCCACTCTACAGTGATGTACATGTGTTCATGTTATAAATTATAACATCAGTTGGCATTCAAAATGGTAATATGAACATGAGAATACAGAACATATATGGAATAGCATGTTACATGATATGTGTGCGCTTAAATCTCTCTCTCTCTCTCTCTCTTTCTCTGTCTTTCTCGCTCTCTTCTCACTAACACACACCCATAGACACTCACAAACAATGGCCGCACACATACACACATTAACAAATCCATTCTTCCACTGTCTTCTCTCGCTCGCTCACTCCCCATCCCCCCCCCCCTCTCTCTCTCTCTCTCTCTCTCTCTCTCTCTCTCTCTCTCTCTCTCTCTCTCTCTCTCTCACTCGCAATCACTATTTCACCCATTAAGTTACTCTCTCCATCTTTCATTTACTCAATATCACACTCTCTTTCACTCTAACTAACACACAGACACACACACACCCTCTCGCTATCAAACACACACTCCTTCGCGTGCGCAAGAAAGCATATACACATACACACACGAGCATACACACAATACACACACACAAATACACACATCCACACCCATATACACATACTTACACACACACACACAAATACACAATCCCTCGCATACACTGCATGCATGCACACATACACACAATCATGCACTCACATACACGAACATATATGCGGTGTCTGCGAAGAATTCTTGGTATTAAGTGGCAAGACAAAATCACAAATACTGAAGTATTGGAAAGATCAGGTTGTGTGACAGTTTATTCCATGCTCAGTCTTCGTAGACTTAGATGGATAGGACATCTTAGGAGGATGGATGATGGTAGAATACCAAAGGATATCTTTTTTGGTGAATTACAGATGGGTAAGAGATCTCAGGGTCGGCCTCTACTACGATACAAAGATGTGTATAAGCGGGACATGATTGATACAGGCATTGATAATGCACATTGGGAGCAAGTCGCCGCTGAACGTGTTGCATGGAGGGCAAATATCAGAAATGGAATAAAGTCAAAGGAGAAAATTATTGCAGAAAAGTCACACACCAAGCGTTTGAGATGTAAGATGGTGCATGATGGTGGAAATGACCACGTGTTCACATGCACCCACTGTGAACGGACATTTACAGAGCAAATTGGCCTTATCAGTCACACTCGCTACCGCCATAGTTAAAAGTTATTATGCCTTTTTAAAGCACAAACTATCGTCTGTCAAGACGGCAAGGTGCCAATGTTTGTATATATATATATATATATATATATATATATATATATATATATATATATATATATATATATATATATATATATATATATATATATATATACACGCACATACACACATATACACACGCACATACATATAAACACACGCATACATTTTCGCACACATATAAACATACTTACACACACAAGCACGCATACAAACACACATTTGCACACACATACATACACACCCTCATTGACGTGCACACACATACACACACATACACACATATGGACACGCGTACACACCAACCAATCCACCCACACACTTACACACACATACACGCTGCCTCACATAATCTCACCCTCTCACTCACTCATTTACTCTCTAAACCACACTAACTCACTCTCTTACAAGCACAGACAAGTACACAGACACACACACATTCACCCACTCTCTCTTTCTCACCCTTCAATCACCTGCACATCCCACACCTCCCCACCTCTCACACATCTCCCCTCCCACACAAAACTCCACTCATAAACACATTCCCCCCACACACACACACCCCCCACATACCTTCCCCATACACATCCCCGCCCACACATCTCCCCACCAACTCACACATCCTCCACCTACAAACATTCTCGCCACCCACACATACATCCTCCACCCACTCACATTTACCCCATCCACACTCACACACTCCCACACACGCAGACATATCCCATTCACAGACACCCCCACACTCATCCCCCACACCCATTACACACCCATCCCCCAACCCACACAATCTCCTACACACCCATTCACCCACCCAAACAAAAAAAAGCGTAAAAATTAGTGATGCAATTCAACTCTCTCTTCTCTCTCTCTCTCTCTCTCTCTCTCTCTCTCTCTCTCTCTCTCTCTCTCTCTCTCTTGCTCTCTCTCTCTCTCTCTCTTGCTCTCTCTCTCACTCACATCACAGTAATGTTATATTATACATGATAAAATCAAATGGCATACAAAATGATAAGATGAGAATAAAAAAAACAAAAAACAAAAAAAACAAAACAAAAACAAAAAAACAAAAAAATATGGAATGGCATGTTACAGGACAATCAAATGGCATTAAACGATACCTCGTAATATGAAAGATGAGAATACATAAAAAATATGGAATAGCATGTTACATTAAATGCGTTCGTTCAACTCTCTCTCTCTCTCTCTCTCTCTCTCTCTCTCTCTCTCTCTCTCTCTCTCTCTCTCTTTCTCTCTCTTTCTCTCTCTTTCTCTCTCTCTCTCTCTCTCTTTCTCTCTCTTTCTCTCTCTCTTTCTCTCTCTCTCTCTCTCTCTCTTCTCTCACACACATGTACATACACACACCCGCACACATCCATATACGTACTCACACGTACTCACATAACACCCGAATATACACTCCCTCGCATACACTGCATGCATGCACCTTACACATACAAAGATATACAATACATACACGAGCACACACACACACACACACACTCATCCATACACACATATGCACACGCACATGCATATAAACGCATATAAACACATGAACGCACACCTTAACACACGTAAAGACATACACACAGAGGCACACAAAGATACACACATGTACACACACATGTGCACCCATCCAGACATGCACACACATACCTCACTCTTTCTCATGCACTCTCTCATTCATCCACGCTCTCTCTTTTACACACTCACTCGCTCTCACACTCACTCATTCGAGCACATACACGTATACCTACAAATTCTCTCTCACTCACTCACGCTCCCTTACTCACTCATTTACTCGCTGACTCTCTAACTCACACTCACTCACTAACTTTCACACTCTATCACACAGACAGGCAGACACACAACACACCCACTCTCTCAGATTCACTCATTCTCTAACTAAATCTCTCACACATATTTCCACACACACCCACTCACTTTTACACTCACTCAGGCACACGCGCATGCATACTCACTCACTCTCACTCATACTAATTCTTCCACTCACACTCTTTCTCACTCACTCTCTCACCCACTGTCTCGCTCACACACATACAGTGAAGAATGATAGTGGAAAAATGATACTAGTAGGTGACTTATGGAGGCGTATAGTCGGTATGAAGTAAGTATTGAAAGAGTTTTCGGTTGAATGTGTAGGGACTCATTGGTGTTTTCAGTTCTGGTGGAAGGCTATTCCACAAGTGAGCACCAGAATATGCGAAACAAGTTTTGTATAAGTCCAATCTAGGCTTAGGAAGCTGTAATAAATTTAAGCGCTTACTGTTCAGGAGAGAACAAGCAGGGTACTGCTCTTGCTGAGGCCTTGCTTGAGACGGATGCTGTATGTCTAAATGATGGGACACCAACTAGGCTAGCAATGAGACCGGGGGACCCTGACAAGACCATCGACCTGGCACTTATACCCCAAGATGCGGCATCAGAGATAAAATGGTGTGTCCTTGGGAATCATGGAATCGACTACTTACCCTGCTCGTTACTAATACCTAAGTCATACTTCATCCTGCTGTTGTCGGATTCTCCTCCTTTCTGTTTCATTTCCTTTCGTTGTTTTATTAATTCTAATGTGTCTGATATAATCCATGGCTGTTGTTTCTTTCTTCTTGGTCGGAATTAAATCTTTCGCTGCAGTTATCAAGATATCTCTAGCTTGTACTGCCAATTCATCAGGTGTCAATTCCTCCTGTATAGACATTAAGACCCCAAAACGATTCTTCACTTCTACATTATTTGCATCTGGTATTTTTGTGAGATCAAAACGAAGTGGCCTTGGTTCTCAGATAAGCTTTTTGAGTTTTACTTTCACATCTTCTTCAAATAAATGATGATCTGTATCACAGTCTGCACTTCGTAAGATTTTTGCCGATGTTATGCTTGATCTCCATCTCCTTTGTATTAAAATATAATCTCTGCCATCTTAGTAGAGAGAGTAAATTGAAGTACCTTCGACAGGTGTCTGTCTTTTAAAGATCATGTGAAGGCTTAGGTGGTGAAGGCTGATAGGGGACTTAATGCATTGAGGGCGATGGCTGCAACAGGGGTAGAACAGAGGATGCTTTACAGGCTCTTTCAGCAGTTTATAATTTCTGCCATTAAGTATGGTTTGGGGCTTCTGACAGTATCGAAGAGTCAGCTTGAAAGGTTGGAGAGCATACAAAATGCGGCCTTGCGTGTGATTCTGAGGTGGACAAAGGACACACCAATTATATGCATGAGGCTTATCCTGGCGCTATCAACAATAACGGATAGGCATAGGGTCCTTCAGGCCAAATGGTACCTGTGAGGCTACGACCTCCAGCATGAGAATGGAGGTGGAAACAGTCACAGCGGCATTCCGTTGGTTAGAGGAGACCACTGCAACACATATTGTCTTCATCACGGACTCAAGGAGTATGATTAGTAAGGTGGAGAAAGGAATATTTCGTGTGGAATGGCTTACCTCGCTTCAGAGGTCACAGATTGTAAGAATTATAATTAGTTTTGTCATGGTCATGTGGGAGTGCGAGGGAATGAACAGGCTGATAGTTTGGCAGGGAATACACCTATTGGTGGTCGATTACCTATGGACAAGGGGGAGGTGATCGTGCACCTGTGGGACCAGGTGGAGAAGATGGAGGAACAGACTGAGAACCCGTTTGTGGAAAAGATGAGATTGAGGCTGATTGGCAGGTGTTCTGGTAGAATCTCAAAATTGAGAGGGAAGACCAGGAGAAGTTTCAATCAGATAGCGGTGGAAACGATTAGTTGTGTGACTCTTCGCTGGCTGTTGAACGAGGGGACGCAGCGCATATGGGAATGTCGTGAGTGCAGTGATGTTGGTTCTTAGCTCAACTCAACTCAATGTTGCCTCCACTTGTTTCAGGCATTTCAATGTCAATGTGCGAATACCATCTAGAATGAAGAACTCACTTAAGATAGTTCCAGTCGTCTTTTCTTAATCTGGCACG
>JACEFZ010013464.1:265000-310217 GCA_014155875.1 Cepaea nemoralis
GTCTGTATCATGTAGCTGTTTCTTGTATGTCTGTATCATGTAGTTGTTTCTTGTATGTCTGTGCGATGCAGCTGTTTCTTGTATGTCTGTATCATGTAGTTGTTTCTTGTATGTCTGTATCATGTAGTTGTTTCTTGTATGTCTGTGTCATGTAGTTGTTTCTTGTATGTCTGTATCATGTAGCTGTTTCTTGTATGTCTGTATCATGTAGCTGTTTCTTGTATGTCTGTATCATGTAGTTGTTTCTTGTATGTCTGTATCATGTAGTTGTTTCTTATATGTCTGTATCATGTAGTTGTTTCTTGTATGTCTGTATCATGTAGTTGTTTCTTGTATGTCTGTATCATGTAGTTGTTTCTTGTATGTCTGTATCATGTAGTTGTTTCTTGTATGTCTGTATCATGTAGTTGTTTCTTGTATGTCTGTATCATGTAGTTGTTTCTTGTATGTCTGTATCATGTAGCTGTTTCTTGTATGTCTGTATCATGTAGTTGTTTCTTGTATGTCTGTATCATGTAGTTGTTTCTTGTATGTCTGTGCGATGCAGCTGTTTCTTGTATGTCTGTATCATGTAGTTGTTTCTTGTATGTCTGTATCATGTAGTTGTTTCTTGTATGTCTGTGTCATGTAGTTGTTTCTTGTATGTCTGTATCATGTAGTTGTTTCTTGTATGTCTGTATCATGTAGTTGTTTCTTGTATGTCTGTATCATGTAGTTGTTTCTTGTATGTCTGTGTCATGTAGCTGTTTCTTGTATGTCTGTATCATGTAGCTGTTTCTTGTATGTCTGTATCATGTAGTTGTTTCTTGTATGTCTGTATCATGTAGCTGTTTCTTGTATGTCTGTATCATGTAGCTGTTTCTTGTATGTCTGTATCATGTAGCTGTTTCTTGTATGTCTGTATCATGTAGCTGTTTCTTGTATGTCTGTATCATGTAGCTGTTTCTTGTATGTCTGTATCATGTAGCTGTTTCTTGTATGTCTGTATCATGTAGCTGTTTCTTGTATGTCTGTATCATGTAGTTGTTTCTTGTATGTCTGTATCATGTAGCTGTTTCTTGTATGTCTGTATCATGTAGCTGTTTCTTGTATGTCTGTATCATGTAGCTGTTTCTTGTATGTCTGTGTCATGTAGCTGTTTCTTGTATGTCTGTATCATGTAGCTGTTTCTTGTATGTCTGTATCATGTAGCTGTTTCTTGTATGTCTGTATCATGTAGCTGTTTCTTGTATGTCTGTATCATGTAGCTGTTTCTTGTATGTCTGTATCATGTAGTTGTTTCTTGTATGTCTGTGTCATGTAGCTGTTTCTTGTATGTCTGTATCATGTAGCTGTTTCTTGTATGTCTGTATCATGTAGTTGTTTCTTGTATGTCTGTATCATGTAGCTGTTTCTTGTATGTCTGTATCATGTAGTTGTTTCTTGTATGTCTGTATCATGTAGCTGTTTCTTGTATGTCTGTATCATGTAGTTGTTTCTTGTATGTCTGTATCATGTAGCTGTTTCTTGTATGTCTGTATCATGTAGCTGTTTCTTGTATGTCTGTGTCATGTAGCTGTTTCTTGTATGTCTGTATCATGTAGCTGTTTCTTGTATGTCTGTATCATGTAGCTGTTTCTTGTATGTCTGTATCATGTAGCTGTTTCTTGTATGTCTGTATCATGTAGCTGTTTCTTGTATGTCTTGTATCATGTAGTTGTTTCTTGTATGTCTGTATCATGTAGCTGTTTCTTGTATGTCTGTATCATGTAGCTGTTTCTTGTATGTCTGGTATCATGTAGCTGTTTCTTGTATGTCTGTGTCATGTGCTGTTTCTTGTATGTCTGTATCATGTAGCTGTTTTCTTGTATGTCTGTATCATGTAGCTGTTTCTTGTATGTCCTGTATCATGTTAGCGGTTTCTTGTATGTCTGTATCATGTAGCTGTTTCTTGTATGTCTGTATCATGTAGCTGTTTCTTGTATGTCTGTATCATGTAGTTGTTTCTTGTATGTCTGTATCATTAGTTGGTTCTTGTATGTCTGTATCATGTAGCTGTTTCTTGTATGTCTGTATCATGTAGTTGTTTCTTGTATGTCTGTATCATGTAGTTGTTTCTTGTATGTCTGTATCATGTATTTGTTTCTTGTATTACTGTATCATGTAGTTGTTTCTTGTATGTCCCTGTATCAGGTAGTTGTTTCTTGTATGTCTGTATCATGTGCTGTTTCTTGTATGTCTGTATCATGTAGTTGTTTCTTATATGTCTGTATCATGTAGTTGTTTCTTGTATGTCTGTGCGATGCAGCTGTTTCTGTATGTCTTGTAATCATGTAGTTGTTTCTTGTATGTCTGTATCATGTAGTTGTTTCTTGTATGTCTGTGTCATGTAGCTGTTTCTTGTATGTCTGTGTCATGTAGCTGTTTCTTGTATGTCTGTATCATGTAGCTGTTTCTTGTATGTCTGTATCATGTAGCTGTTTCTTGTATGTCTGTATCATGTAGTTGTTTCTTGTATGTCTGTATCATGTAGTTGTTTCTTGTATGTCTGTGTCATGTAGTTGTTTCTTGTATGTCTGTATCATGTAGTTGTTTCTTGTATGTCTGTATCATGTAGTTGTTTCTTGTATGTCTGTGTCATGTAGCTGTTTCTTGTATGTCTGTATCATGTAGCTGTGTCTTGTATGTCTGTGTCATGTAGCTGTTTCTTGTATGTCTGTATCATGTAGTTGTTTCTTGTATGTCTGTATCATGTAGCTGTTTCTTGTATGTCTGTATCATGTAGCTGTTTCTTGTTTGTCTGTGCGATGCAGCTGTTTCTTGTATGTCTGTATCATGTAGTTGTTTCTTGTATGTCTGTATCATGTAGTTGTTTCTTGCATGTCTGTGTCATAACTGTTTCTTGCCCCGGGAAGGTTAACCCGGTCAACAAATGCCCGCAGAAGTCGGATGTGTCGGCCTAACGGCGCAAGAACGCAGCTCTGCTGTAAACAGGCACAACGCAGTCACGTCCGGAAAAAAAAAATCCGGATGAACGCAGAAGAAGAAGAAGAAGAAGAAGAAGAAGAAGAAGAAGAAGAAGAAGAAGAAGAAGAAGAAGAAGAAGAAACTGTTTCTTGTATGTCTGTGTTATATAGCTGTTTCTTGCATGTCTGTGTCATAAAGCTGTTTCTTGGATCTATGTGTTATTTAGCTATTTCTTCGGCGTTCTTGTATTCCCCACTAGAATTCGCTGTCCAATTGTATGTACTTTCAATAAGCAACGATAACTGGAAATCTTGACAAAGTGAAAACACATACATATGCCAGGAAGCCTGTCGAGCCAAGAACTTTATCAGGGAACACAACATGGAAATTAAAGACACTTAGAAAACTGAAATGTCACAATCAATAATAATTCTCTCTCTCTCTCTCTCTCTCTCTCTCTCTCTCTCTCTCTCTCTCTCTCTCTCTCTCTCTCTCTCTCTATCTCTCTCTCTCTCTCTCTCTCTCTCTCTATCTATCTATCTATTTGTGTGTATGTATGTGTGTGTGTGTGTATATATGTGTGTGTGTGTGTGTATGTGTGTCCTTCTCTCTGTCTCCTTCCCTCTCTTTCAGGGAGTATCCACTGCAAAGTTTAGTTTAGTTTTAGTTTAGTCGTTGGATCAACATCACGGCACACGGTTTAACCCAAAAGTGCTCCGTTTCCTCCTAACTCAAACCTGAGTCTGGAGAAACTCAGCTCAATGCACGAACTCCGGCGAGGATCCTGAAATACTTGGGTAGATTTTTAACTCAAAATTTTGCCCGGGCAGCGCCGTTAGGCTACTCTTTTTCGATTTCCAACTGGCAAGGGATGTTTTACGTGCACAACAATACACACGGGCGTCCGATCTCACTACCTAGAGACCAGGGGAAATTTTATTACTGGAAGCCCAGTATCCACTGCAGAGTTGTCTGCATCGTTCTGCAAAGGTTGATGGGTTCAAATCCAGACTGCAACAATAGGTTCTTGGCTGTGATTTTCTCGAAGCCTCTTAGAGCTAGAGAGTTCGTGCTGTATGTGGCACTTTCAACATGCCACCCTGCAGAAAGAGACCCAGCCATGTGCGATAAAACCTGGTGCAAGAAAGTTAAAAATATAGGTCACGCCGACCTCCAGATAGCATGTATAAATTTTATTGAGCATACTCAAGAAATGTATAATTGATAATACATTAAATATATTCTTGAATGCAGATGCTTTCGTACCAACTGTACCACTGTGTGACAATCGTAGGAACCCATTGCATAGATTTCGGGCTATAAAGGGCGATTATTTGTCTTTGAAAGTTGGCGTGGGAATCCAGAGTTGTGTTTCTTGAGTTCTCTGGAATTACTTTCTTTTGTTGAATTTGATAATTCTGTTGTAACTTGCATGTTTGCTTGAATGGTAGACAGACAGACACACGGATTGGCTGGGAATGATCGGAAGGCAGACTTATAAGCAACTTACTTGGTGGCAAGTGGGCAGACAGGCAAGCCGACAGACGTGAGTCTGCCGTCGACCTATCTGCCCCTTCGTCCCTCTCTCCTTCCATGCGTCCCTCCCTCGCTTCCCCCCTCAGTCGGTCCGTCATTCAATCGTATGAGGCAATAAGCATATACTGCTACACCATACTCCCATAGCCCAGTGGTCACACGGCAGTTGATGTGGTCTGTACCACGTCATCGTCTATAAGTCCCCAAACATTTCCTGGTGATCCTTTTAAACTGGGTCGTTTTCATAAGTCCTCCGTAATGCTATTCGAACTCAAGCCCACCATGCCGGCGCGAGAACACCTACCCACAACCCCACCACAGTTCCCGTATGTGTGTAACTACCTTTACTACCCCACACTTGCTCCCATAACCACACAGTAATGTGCGTGTTAGCTTGTTCGTGTTTCAACGGCAGACAATCCGCTACTGTTGAAGAAAACACGTTATTCTATGGATTACCTCCCGTAGCAAAATTGTGTTGTAAACTTTGGTCAGCTGAGGGATAGAAATCAGATGCAGGCAATTTGGAAGTCGACCGGCTTGCGTAGATTTCGTTCATATGCTTGTTCGGAAAGTAATGGCAAACTAGTAAACGTAACGATTGCCTACAAAATCAGAAACAGCCATAGAATATTGGGGTTAATAATGACGTCCAGTGAGGGACATGCAAGTAATTTCCGACATTTGGACTCAAACATTGACCTCTTGTTCATAAAGCAATGGCAAACTACCGGACGTACAATTAAGCTAGTACATCAAGTCAAGATTAATGGCAACGTCCTGCAAATGGCATGTGTTTCTCTTAAGGATACTAAGATTCACGTGTGTTTCTCTTATTGGATGCAAAGAGACAATGTGCTTATCTTGAGGATACAAAGAGACGCGTATGTTTATCTTGAGGATACTAAGAGCCAAAGTGTTTATCTTGAGGATACTTAGAGACGCATGTGTTTATCTCGAGGATAATAAGAGACGCATGCGTTTATCCCGAGGATACTAAGAGATATGTGTATTTTTCTTTCAGATACTCAGAGACACATGTGTTTATCTTTAGGATACTAAGAGACATTGTGTTTATCTTTAGGATACTAAGAGACATGTGTGTTTATCTTTAGGATACTAAGACTTTGTTGCCTGCCAACGACTGACCGAATGTTTACAACACCTGTCTTACACACTTGAATATAACAGTTCTCAAATTCGGTAATGGAAAGATTATCTTGCCAGATGGCAATCTAGTCTGTACCTTAATCCACAGCCAGATGCCAATCTAGTCTGTACATTAATCCACAGTCAGATGGTAATTTAGTCTGTACATTAATCCACAGCCAGATGGTAATCTAGTGTGTACATTAATCTACAGCCAGATGGTAATTTAGTCTGTACATTAATCCACAGCCAGATGGTAATCTAGTGTGTGCATTAATCCTCAGTCAGATGGCAATCTAGTCTGTACATAAACCACAATCAGATGGCAATCTAGTCTGTACATTAATCCACAGTCAGATGGTAATTTAGTCTTTACATTAATCCACAACCATATGGTAATTTAGCCTGTACATTAATTCACAGCCAGATGGCAATCTAGTCTGTACCTTAATCCACAGCCAGATGGTAATCTAGTCTGTATATTAATCCACAACCAGATGGTAATTTAGTCTGTACATTAATCCACAGCTAGATGGTAATCTAGTGTGTACATTAATCCTCATCCAAATGGCAATCTAGTCTGTACATTAATCCACAGCCAGATGGCAATCTAGTCTATGCATTAATCCACAGCCAGATGGTTATTTAGCCTGTCCATTAATCCACAACCTGATGATAATTATCTATTATTTATTGCATCTTGAACCCATCCCTTTTTGGGTATTTCTCGTCTCCGCTTTTCTGGTACACCTCTCGCCATAGTCAAATTTTCCAAATATTCACATATTTTTAATTCTCAAAATATTTTATTTTCCGAAATTTTGATTTTCTAGGCATCTGCAGTTTAGGTATAGTGAAAGCAGTTTCACAATCCCGACATACGGTGTTCGAAGTAAACTTTGAAGCAAATATTTGCGCTAATTTTAACAATGACATGAGCGTCAGCTGTTCACAATGCAATGGCAGACTACTGAATGTAAAATTGCCTGTAAAATTACAAACAGTCAATAAATGCTTACGTTGATTGCTACGCCCTGAAAAGTAACTTTTAACAATTTGTATATGGTGGGAATAACAGATATTACGCATTCGAAGAATACCTGAGAGTGCGTGTTTTAGTTGTTTCAGCTTAAGTATTAATCCTTTATTAACTCAATATGATACACAGATCTGCAGTATACTCCTGACGAGATGCAGCGAAATATGTCAGGCAATAAATCCTTCAACATATTGTTCGTGACTTCTATGTTTAAATTCACCAAGGGAATACATTGTTTTAAATTGTATTCATCTTAATCACCAATCTTCTTTAGTATTAAGTTCTCGTGTGATCATCTGTTTGTTTTCTTGTTCGCCCAATGAAATGTCAATACTATCATGTAATAGAAGAGTCTTATATTCAGATCCAGTGAAATGGCGAATCATGATCGCCCACGCTTTCCGGCATGGCACATGATGGATGGATATTCAGAGACGCGTGAGATCTTCTTTACTTTATTTTAATTGATTTCCTGTGATCTTCTTAGCGGATGTACCCAATGTCCAAGTTTCAAACCTGAATGTTGCCAAAGGAAATATGCATATTCCTAGTACCCTTGGCCCTATCTGTCTTTCTTTTTATCTGTACCATTCCCTAAAGGATACATTCGTTAGCGCGTTACAGTTGCCCTCATATCCTTTACAGGACGACGCAGCCAACCCCAGCATTATTTTTACCTTTTGTAATTGCTTGGCAAGTTTACCTACAGTAGTTTGCCATTGATTTATGATCAATGACACTCATGTCATTGTATGAAAACCAACGCAGGCGATCAGCTTCCAAATCGCTCGCAGCTGGGTTTCGAACGCGGTATGCGGGATTACGAATTACTTTCGTAACTCCTTCGCTGCAACGCCCGCTTTGTTAGCACAGCTAAAACAAACAACTAGTTACCACTTGGTCTGGAAGACATCCGCTCTTGTATGATTCATGTTTCTTGTGTCAACACATGTGTCCCGCCATCGATCACATCTGCTGCTTGAGGGAAGAATTAACTTATGCAACGATCTATCGAACTGCCCCGGCCCTCGCCTGTGCCCTCCTATCAATACCCGATCAATAAGTCGAGTCGAGAACACACACGGAGGAACAGCCACGAGTCTTGACCGCGGAAGACGAGGACTAACTAAGCGTTTGATGACGCTGTTCTCAAAAACGACCATCTGTAGTGTCACCTGGCCTGAGACAGATCTTTTCGTGGCAGTTCTTTTAGACGGGGATCCCCGCGGCGTAGGAGTTAAGGCTTGCTGCCTCAAGCTGGGAAGGCAGTAAGTTCTGTTCGGACTCCATAACTCAGTTGTTGTTGTTTTTGTCTTTTTTTGGTTGCATATCCTTTTCACAGGACATCGCTGTCAACACCAGCATTTTACTGCTGTTCTTGATGTCTTGACAATTTTACGTTCAGTAATTCATCATTCAGATGACGAGTTCAATTTTTTCGGAGACTACTGGAGGTCGTGCTGGAGATATGGTGACTACTGGAGGTCGTGCTGGAGATAAGGAGTTTGTTCGTTGCTATATTGCTTTTGAGAGGACGCCCTGGGGAAAAAGATCGAGCCGTGTGGGATAAACCCGGTGACATGAAGTCTACATTCCTTGTCCTTATAGACCGTTAGTGGTAAGACTGTTGAAAGGAGCCTTGTATGCTAAATCTTTAATAGGTACTTTCGGGGCAAGTATGTTTGAGGTAGCGTTGTTTTCTAATGTTTTTTTACAAGTAAAAGATACATAGCCGGTCTCCCTGGCCGAGGGTTAGCAGCTTTCTCCGTAACCCCGAATACTCTCGTGGTTGACGTGAGCGCACGAGAATTGGAAGCGGTTCGTGTCGCGTCAGTGATTTATGAGAGTATGGAGCAGGTCGCTCATAAATCAATGGCAAACTACTGAGCTTAAACTTGCCAAGAAATCAACAATCAGTTGAGTTGAGTTGAGTTGAGTTAAGAACCGACATCACTGCGCTCAGGACATTTCCATGCGTGCTCCATCCCCTCGTTTAACAGCCAGCGAAGAGTCATACTACTAATCGTTCCCACCACTATCTGATTAAAAGTTCTCCTGTTCTTACTTCTCAGTTTTGAGATTCTTCCAGAACCCCTGCCGATCCCCAGCAATCGCATTCTTTCCACACATTGGTTCTCAATCTGTCCCTTCGTCTTCTTCACCTGGTCCCACAAGCACATGACCACCTCCCCATTGTCCATAGGCAAGATACCACCAAGAGGTGCATTCCCTGCTAGCCTATCAGCCTGTTCATTCCCCCGCACCCCCGCATGGCCAGGACAAAATATCCATACAATTCTCACAATCTGTGACCTCTGAAGTGACGAGAGCCATTCCACACGAAACATTCCTTTCTCCACCTTGCTAAGCATATTCTTTGAATCCGTAAGCTGAAAGATGCTGATGTTGACAGCGATGTCCTGTAAAGGATATGCAAAACATTTTTTTTATTAGATACGCTCCTGACCGTTCTTTTGGGGTATTCTAAATCTGTAATATAAAGCAGAACACACTAGACAGCAGAAACAATGAAACATATTAACAAACCGGGATTCGAACCTGTCACCTTCAGCTGATGCGTCCTTGCGAATTTACTCCTAACAATATTCACATAGCCTCGAAGGTTTCCCGTTTATTAAGACTTTAATTGTAACAAAGAGTAGTAATTGTAATTGCTTGGCAAGTTTACGTTCAGTAGTTTGCCATTGATGTCTAAGCGACTAGCACGCATGCCAGTGTATGAAAATCAACGTGACGAGGGTCAGCTACCAAATCGCCCGCAGCGACAAGAGTATCGAATGTTATCCCAGATGGCTCGATTTACTTCCTCAAAGCAGCTCACTGACAACATTACACGTAGCTACAGCGCCGACCCCCCGCTGTGATCACCGACAGAATTACACTCGTGAGATGAATGGCGCAGTCAGGAAACGAACCTAAGACCTTCATATCACCAGGTAGCTGTGTCTATGTAAGCTACTCAAAGAACCCGTTCTACTGAGTATATGAAGCTACCCCACCCCACCCCCTATATTTGTATGAACCAACCGCACTGGATGGCTGATGAGGTCAATATCACGCCGACCGCCGTTCATCCCCAGGATATTTCAGACGTTATTTCTTGCAATCCTTCTCCGTGGCTATTCGACCACTGGACCATTAGGTCAGGGGGGCAAGCGTGCAAGCCACTGCGCTATAGGGCACTCCCAGACAGGAATACACTAGTATTGTTTTAAGCGTTTACTCGCTTTGAACTCAAGCGTAGTCCATACTCCTGCTATAACTTATGGCGCACTGGACTGGTTTTTGCGAGTGGATTAGCTTTTCCCATTACCTGTGTCTCTTGTCATCAGGCGATCACACTCCGATTTCATATGTACTTGTAATTTACAAGTCAAGGGCAAGAAGTCAACATTTTAATCCACAGACCGGTGGATGGGCTGAACTCGCTACCTCGACATCAGCACAATGGATGTTTAAGAATGGGCGTGATGTTGATCCATCGACTAAACTAAACTAACTAAACTAGAATGGGCGGTCTTATCCGTTTGGCCATACTGATTCCTGTATTTTTCGTCATTGTTTTTTTTTTCCTTTTGGAGAGACGATTATTAATTAATTTTTTTTAAATGTTGCATAGCCAGTCTCCCTGATCTAGGAGTTACACGACTTTCTCCGTAATCCCGCATACTCTCGTGAGTAACGTGACGTGCGCGAGAATCGGTAGCGGTTCTCTCCGCGTCGGTAACTTATGCCGTATGTGAGCCGGTCGCTCAGAAAGCAATGGCAAACTACTGAGCGTAATCTTGCCAAGAAATCAACAATCAGCTGAAAGATGCTGATGTTGACAGCGATGTCCTGTAAAGGATATACGAATAAAGAAACAAAAGTGTTGCATATCCTTTACAGGACATTGCCGTCAACA
Organism: Cepaea nemoralis; assembly: GCA_014155875.1. NCBI lineage: Eukaryota > Metazoa > Mollusca > Gastropoda > Stylommatophora > Helicidae > Cepaea > Cepaea nemoralis. The sequence goes on from JACEFZ010013464.1 coordinate 275,596, forward strand.
CCAGCATTTTTCAGTTGTTGTTGATGTACTAGGCAAGTTTTACGTTCAGTAGTTTGCCATTGCTTTCTGAACAACTGGCTCACAAATCCCCGTAAGTTACCAGCGCGGTGCGAACCGCTGCCGATTCTTGTAGCTGTTGTTTTCCCCACGTTTATATATGGGATTACGAACAATGTCGTTAACTCCTTGGCCAGGGCGCTCGGCCAGTTGTGCTCCATGGCGAAAGGGTTACGGACGCGACTCGTAATCCCGTATACCCGGGTTCGAAACACAGCGGTGCTGTATTTTTTTTTTTTTTTTTTTTTTTTTTTTTTTTTCGAAAAAGGTATAGTTGCCGGTCGTTCAGAAATCAATGGCAAACTACTGAACGTAAAACTTGCCCAGGAATCACGAACAGCTAAAATGATGGGGTTGACTGTTACGTCCTGTGAAGTACATGCAACTAAAGATCAAAATAAGGACATATAAATATACAACTGTGTTCTAATGATGTCAACATGATGAAGATGCTTGCAGATCTACACATTGTCGGGAAAGACCTCAGGCTTCTAAAACATAGATATTGGAAAATAATAATCTGCTATAAAGATTGATATCAACCTACTAAGAGAGGTGTGCAATAAGGATGTGTAATGTCTCCAGATCGTGTTTCATTATACAGAGAACATATTTTTCGAATTTGAGAAAATAAGAGAGGAATTACCATTATGGTGCTATAACATCAAAAATATTAGATATGCAGATGATACAATATTGAATGCAGACAATGAACAGGATCTGCAACATTTAGTAAATATGGATTTTGTACAAAGTGAACAAATAGAGATAGAATTATAAGAAGATAGAGATTATGGTTGTCACTAAGAAGAAAGAAATACCACCATATAATATACAGGTAAATTGAAATATTCTTAAACTAATAAATTAGTACATCTATCTCAGTACAGTCATAACATCTGATGGGAGGTTCCTTGAAGAGATTAGAACAAGAATTGCTAAGGTAAAGACAGCCTTTAGCGAGATGGAAAACGTACTGACCAATAAAGAGATCTCTTTGCAACGAGAAAACGGAGTTTTGATGTGCTACATAGAAAATGTGTTTTAGTATGGATGTGAAACGTGGACAATGAGCAGACAAGCCAAAAAACATCTAATGGCAGTGGAAATCTGGTTTCTGGAGAGAATGCAAAGATTACCATGGACAGACAGAAAAGCCCACGAGCAAATCCTACAAGAAGCAGATGAAATCCGTAAACTGATTGAAGAACTAAGATGTAGTCAGTCAAAATTGTTTGGGTTCGTTATCAGAAGAATTACATCAGAGAACTTAGTGACAACTGGAATGATTCAGAGGACAAGAACAAGGGGAAGGCAGAATAGTAAATATCTGGTTGGTTTGGCACATGGCATGGTCCAGACAAGATCATGGAGCTGACTCACGAATCTAGTGATCGTTTGAAATGGCATAACATGTCTGTCCACCAGTATCGGCATGAACTTGACGATGATGATGATGATGATGATGATGATGATGATGATGATTGATGATTGATGATTGATGCTGATGCTGATGATTGATGATTGATGATGATGATGCTGATGATGATGATGATGATGATGGTGGTGGTGGTGGTGGTGGTGGTGGTGGTGGTGGTGGTGGTGGATGATGATGATGATGATGATGATGATGATGATGATGGATGATGATGATGATGATGATGATGATGATGATGATTGATGATGATGACGATGATGATGATTGATGATGATGATGATGATGATGATGATGATGATGATGATGATGATGATGATGATGATGATGATGAGTGATGATGATGATTGATGATGATGATGATGATGATGATCCTACATTATTTTCTGAAAGGAAAAGTGAGTAACCACGGAGGCATGAAATTAAAAAAGAAAAATTTGTGATCAGATCGTGGGGGGAAAAAGAAGAAAATTATGAAACGAAAAATAACCAACCTATTTCCGTCATGTTCTCGCTAAATGTGAAAACGGAAAAGGCGAACCGGGGCATTGAATGGCTCTTACGTCACTCTTAAAATCCAGAAAGAAAAATTTATGAGTGAGCATCATCTTGTAGAAGACGCTGCTGTCACTGTATTGGAGAAGCTATGAGAAACTCGTCACGAGATATGTGGGGAGGGAGGAGGGAGCTGGAATGCGTTAAAACACATACGTTAAAAACGCTTTCTGCCATCAATCATCAACGGTTTTTAAAACGCTCCTAAAATATCCAATGACGTTCTATTCAGGGGTTCTTAACTTGTGTGATGTAGAAGGCATCACCTGAGCGTGTTCATTACGTCACTCTGTTCGTTCGAGGTAGTCTTGTTTCAATGTTTTCTGCTTCAAATTGTCCGATGTTGTAGTCTAAAGAAATGTATGTTTAATCTTTATGTTTATGTATCTTATTGTTGTGCTTTAAAGCAGTGTTTACCTTTTCTGTATTAACTTGGTGTGCTTCCTATCTCACATTGTGAATTTTAAAGCTATATATTTGTTTAACTTTGTCTATCTCATATTGTTGTACTTTAAATCAGTGTTTAACTTTTCTGTCTAAACTTGTTACTCTAAAAGTAATTTTTAACCCTGTCTGTGTCAAATTGTTCTACTTTAACGCAATGCATGTTTAACCCCTCTTCTCATATTGTTTTACTTTAATGCAACGTTTAACACTTTCTCCTGTACATGGTTGCACTTTCAAACAATATTTAACTCTTTCTGTCTCAATGTGTGCACTTAAATCAATGTGCATTTAACCATCTCTGTCTCAAGCTAGACGTGATATGTAAGCGGTTTCGCTGCCTCGTATCCCTACCAACAATTTAAAGAAATTGAGAGTCTCCGAAGGTACGCTGTCTGCCTCTCGATACGAAGGTTTTGGGTTCGATTCCTAGACACGACGTTCTCTTAACGAGTAAAATTTTCTAGGAGACTCCTGGAGGTTGTCGCTGGAACTACGACGTCACGGCACACGGGTGTAACCCATAAGTGCTCCTTCTCCTCCTAACTCAAACCTGAGTCTGGAGAAACTCAGCTCAGTGCACGAACTCCGTAGCACCGGCGAGTATCCTGAAATACTTTGGGTGGATTTTTAACTCGAAATTTTTCCCGGTCAGCGCCTTTAGGCTACTCTTTTTCGATTTCCAACTGCCAAGGGATTTTTTACGTGCGCAACAATACACACGGGCGTCCGATCTCACTACCCAGAGACCAGGGGAAATTTTATTACTAGATGTCTACGTGAACAAAATCCCGGTCCTCACCTAGGCTTGAACCTGGGACCTCCAGCACTCGAGGCGGACACCATACCTCGAGACCACTCAGCCATAGATGATAAAACCCGGTGCAATGAAGTCGATGCCTTCGTATTTTAAACCTGTTTAAATGTAATGAAACGGATGAAACTGCAGTAAAGCTGTGACAATACAACCAGTGAATCGACAAACACGAGACGTAAAATTGATCAGCGTGACTAGAACACAATAACAAGTGACGAAATGGATGTTCCTGTTAGAGCCTTCGTCAGCACACAAACTATACACACACTGATATAGTTAAGTTAATTGCATATCCTTTACAGGAGGTAGCAGTCAACCCAGGCATTTTAAACTGTTCGTGATTCCTGGGCAAGTTTGCCATTGCTTTGTGAACGACCCGCACTCATACCATTTCATTAAAAACCCACCGTAAGGCGGTCTGCTGCCACATCGCCCACGCCTGTGTTTCGAACGAGGTCTATGGGATTAGGAACTGCGTGCTTAACGCCTTCGCCACGGAATGGGCGACATTGATATAACCTCATTAGAATATACAAACGTTTCCTTTTCTTCTTCTCCTCCTTCTTCTTCTTCCTCTTCTTTAGTCCATACAGTATGGTGTTAGTGATCATGTCTGTCCACAAACTTCTGTCTCGTGTGCTACCAAACATTTCTGATGTCGTTTCTCCATGCCACGATATCAGACTATCCATCATTTTTATTTTCTGAGTATCCCCTATTCTCCACCCCCCAAACTACACAGTGTGACGACATACTCCAGATTTCCTTTTCTCATGACTTGCCCAAAGAATACGGATTGTCCCCGTCTGATGCGAGTAACCAGCTTTGTTTGTGAGTTAACGTCTTTCAAGATCTATTCATTGCTCTTTCTACCCGTCCACAGTGTTCAATACTTTATTCAATATTTAGTGTTATAACTTCGTTCATAAGTGAACATTTTTCTGTTGCTGCATTTGAACTTGAGCGTAGTCCAAACGCGTGCTATAACCACTAGTAGTTGCTACCCATAGAGAGTGGACTGGACTGATGTTGTTGCATGTGGTCCAGCTGTCCCTATGACCAGTGACCCCAGCCATCAGGCGAACCCCAGTCCGAGTTCTTAGGTTGATTTCTAAAGTCCCAGTGATGTGACTCTGAAGCTCCGCAGATTGTGATCCGTGCAACGCTTTGGTTGGCCACACCATGGACAGAAGACTGAGCTATATGGAGTAGAATCCGGTGCAATGAAGCCCATGCGCTTGCGTTTAACAACATTTACAGTCTATAGGAACACGACATACGTGATACAGGGAACTACAGTTTAAGAACCAATTCTCTGGCAAATATGTGTGCTATAATGAATTACAGTTTAAGAATCAATCAATCTAATGTCTGTCTTCACCTAGGACATTTGATGTCAGACGATGGTGGAGGGGCATAGACATAGGACAGAGAAAAGGAGCGAACACAGTGACAATCAGTACCATTCTGTAACATTCAACAGCATGAAACAACTTCTCATATATACACAGTTAAGTGACAAACTAACATTAAGTGTGACCAAGTGTTATATTTACACTACACTGAGTGTGACCAGGTGTTATATTTACACTACACTGAGTGTGACCAGATGTTATATTTACACTACACTGAGTGTGACCAAGTGTTATATTTACACTACACTGAGTGTGACCAGGTGTTATATTTACACCACACTGAGTGTGACCAGGTGTTATATTTGCACCACACTGAGTGTGACCAGGTGTTATATTTACACTACACTGAGTGTGACCAGGTGTTATATTTACACTACACTGAGTGTGACCAGGTGTTATATTTACACTACACTGAGTGTGACCAGGTGTTATATTTACACTACACTAAGTGTGACCAAGTGTTATATTTACACTACACTGAGTGTGACCAGGTGTTATATTTACACTACACTGAGTGTGACCAGGTGTTATATTTACACTACACTGAGTGTGACCAGGTGTTATATTTACACCACACTAAGTGTGACCAGGTGTTATATTTACACTACACTAAGTGTGACCAAGTGTTATATTTACACTACACTGAGTGTGACCAGGTGTTATATTTACACTACACTGAGTGTGACCAGGTGTTATATTTACACTACACTGAGTGTGACCAGGTGTTATATTTACACTACACTGAGTGTGAACAGGTGTTATATTTACACTACACTGTGACCAGGTGTTATATTTACACTACAATGAGTGACCAGGTGTTATATTTACACTACACTGAGTGTGACCAGGTGTTATATTTACACTACACTGAATGTGACCAGGTGTTATATTTACACTACACTGTGTGTGAACAGGTGTTATATTTACACTACACTGAGTGTGACCAGATGTTATATTTACACCACACTGAATGTGACCAGGTGTTATATTTACACTACACTGAATGTGACCAGGTGTTATATTTACACTACACTGAGTGTGATCAGGTGTTATATTTACACTACACTGAGTGTGACCAGGTGTTATATTTACACTACACCGAGTGTGACCAGGTGTTATATTTACACTACACTGAGTGTGACCAGGTGTTATATTTACACTACACTGAGTGTGACCAGGTGTTATATTTACACTACACCGAGTGTGACCAGGTGTTATATTTACACTACACCGAGTGTGACCAGGTGTTATATTTACACTACACTGAGTGTGACCAGGTGTTATATTTCCACTACACCGAGTGTGACCAGGTGTTATATTTACACCACACTGAGTGTGACCAGGTGTTATATTTACACCACACTGAGTGTGACCAGGTGTTATATTTACACTACACTGAGTGTGACCAGGTGTTATATTTACACTACACTGAGTGTGACCAAGTATTATATTTACACTACACTGAGTGTGACCAGGTGTTATATTTACACTACACTGAGTGTGACCAGGTGTTATATTTACACTACACTGAGTGTGACCAGGTGTTATATTTACACTACACTGAGTGTGACCAGGTGTTATATTTACACTACACTGAGTGTGACCAGGTGTTATATTTACACTACACTGTGGCCAGGTGTTATATTTACGCTACAATGAGTGACCAGGTGTTATATTTACACTACACTGAGTGTGACCAGGTGTTATATTTACACTACACTGAGTGTGACCAGGTGTTATATTTACACTACACTGTGTGTGACCAGGTGTTATATTTACACTGCACTGAGTGTGACCAGGTGTTATATTTACACCACACTGAATGTGACCAGGTGTTATATTTACACTACACTGAATGTGACCAGGTGGTTATATTTACACTACACTGAGTGTGACCAGGTGTTATATTTACACTACACCGAGTGTGACCAGGTGTTATATTTCCACTACACCGAGTGTGACCAGGTGTTATATTTACACCACACTGAGTGTGACCAGGTGTTATATTTACACCACACCGAGTGTGACCAGGTGTTATATTTACACTACACTGAGTGTGACCAGGTGTTATATTTACACTACACTGAGTGTGACCACGTGTTATATTTACACTACACTGAGTGTGACCAGGTGTTATATTTACACTACACTGAGTATGACCACGTGTTATATTTACACTACACTGCGTGTGACCAGGTGTTATATTTACAACTACACTGAATGTGACCACGGTGTTATATTTACACTACACTGAGTGTGACCAGGTGTTATATTTACACTACACTGTGTGTGACCAGGTGTTATATTTACACTACACCGAGTGTGACCAGGTGTTATATTTACACTACACTGAGTGTGACCAGGTGTTATATTTACACCACACTGAGTGTGACCAGGTGTTATATTTACACTACACTGAGTGTGACCAGGTGTTATATTTACACTACAACGAGTGTGACCAGGTGTTATATTTACACTACACGAGTGTGACCAGGTGTTATATTTACACTACACTGGAGTGTGACAGGTGTTATATTAACACTACACTGGTGTGACCAGGTGTTATATTTACACCTACAATGTGGCCCAGGTGTTATATTTACACACAATGAGTGACCAGTGTTATATTTACACTACACTGAGTGTGACCAGGTGGTTATATTTACACTACACTGAGTGTGACCAGGTGTTATATTTACACTACACTTGATGTGACCAGGTGTTCTATTTACACTACACTGAGTGTGACCAGGTGTTATATTATACCTACACTGAGTGTGACCAGGTGTTATATTTACACTACACTGAAGTGTGACCAGGTGTTACTATTTACACTACACTGAGTGTGGATCCAGGTGTTATATTTTACACCTACACTGAGTGTGGACCAGGTGTTATATTTACACTACACCGAAGTGTGACCAGGTGTTATATTTACACTACACCTGAGTGTGACCAGGTGTTATATTTACACTACACTGAGTGTGACCAGGTGTTATATTTCCACTACACCGAGTGTGACAGGTGTTATATTTACACTACAATGAGTGTGACCAGGTGTTATATTACACTACACTGAGTGTGACCAGGTGTTATATTTACACTACACGAGTGTGACCAGGTGTTATATTTACACTACACCGAGTGTGACCAGGTGTTATAATTTACACTACACTGAGTGTGACCAGGTGTTATATTTCCACTACACCGAGTGTGACCAGGTGTTATATTTACACCACACTGAGTGTGACCAGGTGTTATATTTACACCACACCGAGTGTGACCAGGTGTTATATTTACACCACACTGAGTGTGACCAGGTTGTATATTTACCACTACACCTGAGTGTGACCAGGTGTTATATTTACACTACACTGAGTGTGACCAGGTGTTATATTTCCACTACACCGAGTGTGACCAGGTGTTATATTTACACTACACTGAGTGTGACCAGGTGTTATATTTACACTACACTGAGTGTGACCAGGTGTTATATTTACACCTACACTGAGTGGACCAGGTGTTATATTTACACCTACACTGAGTGTGACCAGGTGTTATATTTCCACCACACTGAGTGTGACCAGGTGTTATATTTGAACACCACACATGAGTGTGACCAGGCTGTTATATTTACACCTACACTTAGTGTGACCAGCGTGTTATATTTACCCTACACTGAGTGTGACCAGGTTTATATTTACACTACACTGAGTGTGACCAGGTGTATATTTACACTACACTGAGTGTGACAGGTGGTTATATTTACACTACACTGAGTGTGACCAGGTGTTATATCTTACACTACACTGAGTGTGACCAGGTGTTATATTTACACTACACTGAGTGTGACCAGGTGTTATATTACACTACACTGAGTGTGACCAGGTGTTATATTTACACTACACTGAGTGTGACCAGGTGTTATATTTACACTACACGAGTGTGACTCAGGTGTTATATTTACACTACACTGAGTGTGACCAGGTGTTATATTTACACTACACTCGAGTGTGACCAGGTGTTATATTTACACTACACTGAGTGTGACCAGGTGTTATATTTACACTACACTGAGTGTGACCAGGTGTTATATTTACACTACACTGAGTGTAAACCCGGTGTTATATTTACACTACACTGGTGTGACCAGGTGTTATATTTACACTACACTGAGTGTGACCAGGTGTTATATTTACACCACACTGAATGTGACCAGGTGTTATATTTATACTACACTGAGTGTGACCAGGTGTTATATTTACACTACACTGAGTGTGACCAGGTGTTATATTTACACTACACTGAATGTGACCAGGTGTTATATTTACACTACACCGAGTGTGACCAGGTGTTATATTTACACTACAATGTGGCCAGGTGTTATATTTACACTACAATGAGTGACCAGGTGTTATATTTACACTACACTGAGTGTGACCAGGTGTTATATTTACACTACACTGAGTGTGACCAGGTGTTATATTTACACTACACTGAGTGTGACCAGGTGTTATATTTACACTACTGAGTGTGACCAGGTGTTATATTTACACTACACTGATGTGACCAGGTGTTATATTTCCACTACACCGAGTGTGACCAGGTGTTATATTTACACCACACTGAGTGTGACCAGGTGTTATATTTACACCACACCGAGTGTGATCAGGTGTTATATTTACACTACACTGAGTGTGACCAGGTGTTATATTTACACTACACTGAGTGTGACCACGTGTTATATTTACACTACACTGAGTGTGACCAGGTGTTATATTTACACTACACTGAGTATGACCACGTGTTATATTTACACTACACTGAGTGTGACCAGGTGTTATATTTACACTGCACTGAGTGTGACCAGGTGTTATATTTACACTACACTGAGTGTGACTAGGTGTTATATTTACACTACACTGTGTGTGACCAGGTGTTATATTTACACTACACTGAGTGTGACCAGGTGTTATATTTACACCACACTGAGTGTGACCAGGTGTTATATTTACACTACACTGAGTGTGACCAGGTGTTATATTTACACTACACCGAGTGTGACCAGGTGTTATATTTACACTACACCGAGTGTGACCAGGTGTTATATTTACACTACACTGAGTGTCACCAGGTGTTATATTTCCACTACACCGAGTGTGACCAGGTGTTATATTTACACCACACTGAGTGTGACCAGGTGTTATATTTACACCACACCGAGTGTGACCAGGTGTTATATTTACACCACACTGAGTGTGACCAGGTGTTATATTTACACCACACTGAGTATGACCAGGTATTATATGTACACTACACTGAGTGTGACCAGGTGTTATATTTACATTACACTGAGTGTGACCAGGTGTTATATTTACACTACACTTAGTGTGACCAGGTGTTATATTTACACTACACTGAGTGTGACCAGGTGTTATATTTACACTACACTGAGTGTGACCAGGTGTTATATTTACACTACACTGAGTATGACCACGTGTTATATTTACACTACACTGAGTGTGACCAGGTGTTATATTTACACTACACTGAGTGTGACCAGGTGTTATATTTACACTACACTGAGTGTGACCAGGTGTTATATTTACACTACACTGAGTGTGACCAGGTGTTATATTTACACTACACTGAGTGTAACCAGGTGTTATATTTACACCACACTGAGTGTGACCAGGTGTTATATTTACACCACACTGAGTGTGACCAGGTGTTATATTTACACCACACTGAGTGTGACCAGGTGTTATATTTACACCACACTGAGTGTGACCAGGTGTTATATTTACACTACACTGAGTGTGACCAGGTGTTATATTTACACCACACTGAGTGTGACCAGGTGTTATATTTACACTACACTGAGTGTGACCAGGTGTTATATTTACACTACACTGAGTGTGACCAGGTGTTATATTTACACTACACTGAGTGTGACCAGGTGTTATATTTACACCACACTGAGTGTGACCAGGTGTTATATTTACACTACACTGAGTGTGACCAGGTGTTATATTGTACACCACACTGAGTGTGACCAGGTGTTATATTTACACCACACTGAGTGTGACCAGGTGTTATATTTACACTACACTGAGTGTGACCAGGTGTTATATTTACACCACACTGAGTGTGACCAGGTGTTATATTTACACCACACTGAGTGTGACCAGGTGTTATATTTACACTACACTGAGTGTGACCAGGTTTTATATTTACACTACACTGAGTGTGACCAGATGTTATATTTACACTACACTGAGTGTGACCAGGTTTTATATTTACACTACACTGAGTGTGACCAGGTGTTATATTTACACTACACTGAGTGTGACCAGGTGTTATATTTACACTACACTGAGTGTGACCAGGTGTTATTTTTACACTACACTGAGTGTGACCAGGTGTTATATTTACACTACACTGAGTGTGACCAGGTGTTATATTTACACTACACTGAGTGTGACCAGGTGTTATATTTACACCACACTGAGTGTGACCAGGTGTTATATTTACACTACACTGAGTGTGACCAGGTGTTATATTTACACCACACTGAGTGTGACCAGGTGTTATATTTACACCACACTGAGTGTGACCAGGTGTTATATTTACACTACACTGAGTGTGACCAGGTGTTATATTTACACCACACTGAGTGTGACCAGGTGTTATATTTACACTACACTGAGTGTGACCAGGTGTTATATTTACACCACACTGAGTGTGACCAGGTGTTATATTTACACTACACTGAGTGTGACCAGGTGTTATATTTACACTACACTTTCACAGTTAAGTGACGAACTACCAATAAGTGTCTCCAAATGTTATATGTACAATACACTGAGTGTGAACAGCCGGTCTCCCTGGCCTAGGTATTTAACGTCTTTCTCCGTAATCCCGTATACTCTCGTAAGTAACGTAACGTGCACGAGAATCGGTAGCGGTTCTCAATGCGTCGGTAACTTACGGGGAATGTGAGCCGGTCGCGCAGAAAGCAATGGCAAACTACTAAGCGTATTCTTGCCAAGAAATCAACAATCAGCTGAAAGATGCTGATGTTGACAACGATGTCCTGTAAAGGATATGCAAACCAAAAAAAAGTGCGATTAAGTGTTATATTTACACTACACTGTCACTGTTAAGTGACGAACTAACATACTAAATTGCAACCCAGCCGGTCAAATAATTTGACTGCCCTATACCTTTGAAAGGGAACGGGTTAGCAGCTTGCTTTATGAGCAACGAATTGTTATATAATTTCTCGCTGCAGAGAAGGAAATTGTTGTGAACATTCACAGGTGTCTATGTGATGTGTATAAAGGTTTTGCACTCGACACGAGTAGAGCCAGTCGTTGGGTTTCAGAGAATCAAAGAATCAGGAGGTGGAGATACGAAGCTACTTGATCGGCTGCGCTGTGGACGTCCTACCACAGCCACCAACACAGAAATGTTGAAATGCGCTAAGGGCATTATTCTTACTAATAGGCGAATCACTACTCAACAATTGGCCTTACAACTGTCAGTCAGCAATGGTAGTGCAAATGCTGTTATAAAAATTCTCGAATTTTCTAAGGCTTGCGCAAGAAGGGTTCCTCGAATTCTCAACACCGATTGCAAAGGAAAAGCAATTTCTTCTAAATTGTTGTAGCGTTTCAACAATGCTGACGGAGAAAACTATTTGGCTAAGATGAACAGGTGACGAAACCGACACATCATTTTGAACTTGAGACAAAAAGACAGTCAATAGAGTGGCATCATCCGCAATCATCACGAAGAAAGAATTTCAAGACAACTACTTCAGCTGGAAAGATCATGATTAATGTCTTTTGGGACATTGGAGCTAATGACTTAAAATTTGTTAATATGGCAGCAGGTATGTTGTATTATAACGCAATGACAACATTTCGGCGATTTATGAACCCATGGCAGATACGTGAATTGGCTTAAGACGATTAATCATCCCATAGCATTTAATTAGTTAAAAGAAAATCCGTGATAATCAGGCGAAAACGAAACAAGACGTTCACCAGAAATGACCCCAGTGTGAATGCGGGTAGATGTCCGCCCACGAAATATAGCCCCTCTGTCCTTTACGAGTTCAGAATACCTGGTCCAAGAAGAAGCGGGTGGCTTGCACTTTATAATCCACCGAGGCTACGGCGAGTCGCATAACGGATTTCAATAAATGTGGTTTGACGTTTTTGGTGAGCCATAATTGCTCACCACCCGTGCTAGTTTTCTTGGAATTGTGTTCTCTAATTGTAGGTCATATTATAAAGTTAATGGTCCGAGAAAATCACATGAACTACGTTTAGTTATTTCTGATAATAGATCAGCGCTGTTTGGATTTAGTTTTGATTCTATGTTGTGACTATCACCGGAAGTGTAGGTGTATGTGAATTGAATATGTGAATTGTGAACATATATATATATATATATATATATATATATATATATATATATATATATATATATATATATATATATATATATATATATATATATATAGGGACATTGTGCTTCGCGTGTTGTTTAACACATAAAATAATCGCTTGTTAAAGGTCGCAGAAGCCATCATGATTAATTAATCTGCATAGGCCATTTTTGTGCAAACAGAAAGACATGATAGTCAGTTTGAAATTACCGTGGTAGACAACAGACATTACTGTGCGAATATGTGTACATTTCAGTTTGAAGGATTTACCGAATTACTTTATTTTATGTTGTGTCATTTCTGCAGTATGTACCTGACGAGATGCAGCGAAATATGCCAGACACTAAATCATGCAATCTATTGTTTGTGTCTTCATTATTCAAAATCACTACGGAAAAAAAAATTTTAATATATCGTTTAATTCTTCTATCATCATGCTCCGTCATTTGCGACATCATAAAGTGAAATGCATAGCGCTGTTTCGTCAAGTCTGTGGCTCAGTACATCCGACTGCGACAAGTATATTTCGGGTTTGCTACAAGGTGGCAGGTTTGCTTCTGGTTCTTACCCCTTGACCTGTCCAACATGGGAGACCCTACCAGTAGCCTGTGTTACCGTCGGCATAGCTCTTGGAATCACTGGAACACGAAAACCCCTCTATCGCTGTAAGGTGGAAACACGGCAATTATGTCATTGGAATTATATGCCTAGTTCTTCTACAGCATGTCCGTTTTATTGCAATCATATGATCTGATTTCTCAACCATAATTAGCAGACAAGTGAGCGATTATCTAGAAGATGCGGGTGTGTGGTTTGATGGCGGAATGATGAGAAAAAAGTGAACAAACAAAAAGACATATGAAGATATCTTGAAAGAAGTTCACTCATAAAAAGAACTGGTTACCGCATCAAAGGAAGACAGTCGTCATTCTTTGGGCATGACATTGGAATGGGAAAGATGGAGTATGTCGTCACAACGGGATCGTTGGGGAAAGGGGGGGGGGGGAAGAGTCAGGGGAGAACAACAGTGAAGATGTTGGATAGTTTGATATCGTGGCATGGAGGAACGTCAGTATCACAAATGATAGGCAGCACACGAGACAGAAAAAAAAAAATTGGATAAACATGATCACCAGCGCCACCCGGCATGGACTATAAGAAGATCTACCAAAAGGCTCTGTAATGATAAATATAAGGTCTAGATCTTGTGTATCTGTATTATGTCTAAGATATGCTTTTAGTGTGCTGAACAACTAACTTTTATACCATAATCATCATCACCATCAAGGTGCCTTGCCGATTGACGTGAGTGGTCCTGCTTCTTCACATCTTGCGATCTACAATGGCATATGTCAGTTCGCGTGGTGACGCCCTCCCGTACCATAGCAAGAATATCAACAATGTTCTCTCATTGTCTTCCTCTGTCCCTCTTTCCGGAAATATTTTAAGCTGTCACAACAATTTCCAGTTTTTTTATCTCCTCATAATGTCATCAAATACGATAACTAAATGTCTTTTTCTGATGTTTCAGATAAATTGTTTCTTTTACCTAGCTTCTTTCAAAACGTTTAAATAGTTAATTTTGTCGTCAAGGAATGTTCAACTTTCTTCTATAAAACCACATCTCTATAGCTTCTGAGGATTTCTTTGTTTGTTCAGATTGCTTGTCCAGTATTCCTAGGCATGTGTTTAACTGGGTTCTACGTCATTATCATCTAACTCTCATCTACTGTGTTTTCACGACTACACTCTGCGTTCGCACAAGTTCTACACGGTGTGTTCTCATAACTACACTCTGTGTTCTTACAACTCCACTCTGTGTTCTTACAACTTCTACACTCTATGTTCCTACAACTACATTGTGTTCTCACAACTTCTACGCTCTGTGTTCCCACTACTATACTCTGTGTTCTCACAACTTGTACACTGTTTTTGCACAACTGCACCCTGTGTTCACACAACTTCTACACGCTGCACCAACCATCTTCTGCACGAGAAGATGGCTTTTTCAGATACCCCACGTTTTATTTATGCCCTCCTGCCACGATCGATACCAGATTTGTTTTCACAAGTTTCTCTGCAAGAACTCTGCAGAATATTTCAATAGTTTCTCGTTTTCCCGTTGATTGACACGGCTGTATGACACGACTGTGTGACACAGCTGCATGACACGGCTGTGTGACACAACTGTATGACACGGCTGTGTGACACGGCTGTATGAATTATACGGTAGAATTATTTTCAACTAAGGTAAAG
This sequence comes from Cepaea nemoralis, assembly GCA_014155875.1. NCBI lineage: Eukaryota > Metazoa > Mollusca > Gastropoda > Stylommatophora > Helicidae > Cepaea > Cepaea nemoralis. The sequence goes on from JACEFZ010013464.1 coordinate 291,033, forward strand.
GAATAATCTGGAACCCACGGAGTAAAACACAAAGAGGAAGACGTAAACACAGACGAAGAAGAGAAGTGGACACATAAATTGACAATATGGGACGAACATAAAAATAGCTGTATGGGATAGCTGAAGATAGTGGGCTGGAGGTGAGTTAGTTCAGGGCCTAGGTTCTATTAGGGGATAGAGGGCAAAAGCGGAGGAAAGAGGAGGAAGAAGGGGGAAGGAGGAGGAAGGAGTAAAGAGGAGGATGGAGGAGGAAAGAAGGAGGGTTGAAGAAGGAAGGAAGTGGAAGGAGGAAGAAGGAGGGAAAAGGAGGAGGGAAGGGAAGGAAGAAGAAGGAAGAAGGAGGGAGGATGTATCGAGGAAGAAGTAGGAATTCATAAACTAGATATTACCTATGAGGTAAGAAGTGTTTGGCAGTTCCGTATCCTAGGCCAGGACTTCTTACAATTTTCAAACCATTTTCACTCGCCATGTTTACTGGACTCGTCGCCTGCGAAACTAGATGAAAGGCTGGCCACCTATTTCCCCGTGCATTCAAATAGGAGAAATATGAGAAAAACTAAACCGGAATACTTACCGAAAACTGGCAAAATTGATGGAATATGTTCAAGGGAAAGGCAAAGAGGTAAATACTTGGGCGGCTTGGTCATATGGCAGAATCGAGAGAAGAAGAGAGTCCTGATCCATGACACCGGTGATTGTGTGAGATGGCGAAGCTTGACCGTCCTCGCTTATCGGTATAGCACATGATGATGATGATAACAGTTAGTCACAAAACAAAACGAAGAAATCGTTTCGTGTTACTTGTATTTACTTACTCTTTCTTCCTACTACACTTGTGGCAGTCATTTCTTTCTTTTTTTTAATTTTATCTGAATAATCGTTAATTAAAGTTAACGCTTTAGCAGTAACATTTGAAAAGAAGTAAAGATAAAAGAGTAAGAAAAATATAAAACTCGACGTGATTGCACGTCGAGCTCCCAACCTTTTCGAAATACAATTGGTTCTTTCTCTCATTCTTCCCTTCTCTCACAAAGTTTCACTTAATTGTGTACGCTCTTGTTCGCGTTGTGTCTTTTCTTTCTTTTACATATATCTATACATCCCTTTCCCTAACTACTCATGCTTTGTGCAGCCAGAAGTTTGTTATTTCCAATTCTTTATTTGCTTTGTGTTAAGACAAATACCTTCTGCCCTGTCCGAAATCTCTCTCAGATTAGACCGGAATGCGATCGATCACTGTCCCTTTCTATTCTCATTATTCCCGTTCCAGAAATATCCGCTTCGTTTTTAGGCTGCCCTCGTCGAGTTCTCGTGGGTTTCAGTGATCGAAGAAGTGGATCTCCGCACTATGTTCGTATCCTGCTGCCAGCAGACGTCGGTGAGAGTGGCTGTAAGCGTGTCTCGTGTCGTACGTGCCTTGTTCTTTTCACGGGAAATCCCGAGCTGTATGTCGAGGGCATGGCACCTCTAATAGATCGTATGTTTTGTAGTGTTGTTTGTCAGTTGCAATGTCTTATGTGTTGTAATGTTTTCTGTGAGCTGTAATATATTCTGACAGTAATCTTAACATGCCTTAAACTTCTAACTCCTCATCATCACAGTGAAAGATAACGATAGTGAATCTTCGCTATTTTTTATCCCGATCCTTTGTTGTACATACAGCTAGGCAGCACACCGAGCAATTCTTCATATTGTCTGCCCATTTATATCTTTGAAGCCTTCTTCATCTCTGACCCTCACCTTTCCTGGAGTGCGTATGGGAATGTTCCGAGTGTTGTGATGCCGATTCTTGGTTCAATTTACTTCAGCTTAATTTGTTACCTTTTTGACCAGTTGCGAATTGAGACATTAACTGTTCGGCCTGGAGGTCTCTTAGACGATCAAGACGTGTTTCTGTGTTGACCATAGAGAAGTCACCACGCACTGTACATGGAGGGTTATGATTATACCTCCGATATGTGAACATCATTTACCTTACTTGGGAATACAACCCAATGACATGTCTAATTAACTGCAAATGAGTGTTAAAAATGCCCGTATTGATATCGCTGAAACACCTTTAAGTTTCTTCAATTCTAAAGCACTAAGTGTTGGTAAACTTGACAAAACTACAATATTAAACAAGAGACTACGTTGCTGCGACAAACCTTCATCAGCAAACAACAATAAGAGGCAGGCCAGAACAAGATGGGGAGTCGACGTAGAGGCTGGACACTCACCTGCCAACTCGGTGGTCACTGGTTCGATCAGCAGCGCGACAGGTTCGGAGTTTTGAAAAATGGACCTGGACCCCTAAGTCGACCCAGCCTAAAACTGGTACCAAGAATTTACTTGGGAGATAAAGGCGGCCGGTGTGATACTGACCGTATCAGCCACCGAGTGCTAGTTGGTCTACATAAATACGGGCTTGCACTCGACTTAACTGATTCATTGTCTAGGGATAATATATCGTCAAATGTGTACTTCCATTTGGACACAAGGATGATATATCGCCATACAAGGGCCATCGTGTTATTTGTTTTGTTTCGTGGTATCTTCCACAATTTCAATGCTCAGTGTACGAAAATTTGCATTATAATCCTTGTTTGTTTGATTGTGTACTATGTTTTGGCTAAAACCTACTTTTTTTTAGCACTGAATCAGTTAAGGCGTTTAAAAGAGGTCTTTACTCTTTGTTTGAAGCAACAACATACGCACAATGAAAATAACCGTAATCTGTCATTTACTGCCAAAATAGTGCCTTGCTGTGTATGGCGGGGAGGAGAGGGGTGTCTTTGAGCCTGAGGAATTAAGGCCGCCTGGCTAGTGCAGTCGCCGTGAACTGTGCAGGTTAGGATTTTCTTTTTCCCCCAACAGAAAAAAATCCCACACCTTACCGAGGGATCGAATCCTGGTCTCCCGAAGGAGAATCCGGCGTTCTAGCCGCTCGGCCAGCCGCTCCTTGGAAATAACAATTCTTAGTATACCGTGAGCCTCTTTGCTAAGTATCACATATTTTATCTCATTCTACTCGCTTCGTTTCATTTCATTACCGTTCAAAATGTGGCTTATTATAGTTTATCTGATGTCATTTCCGTCTGTTTTTAATCTTTCTGGGAATTACCTTGTTGTTAATTACTGATGAAGGATTGTTTGTCGTAACGTTCTCTATTTCTATTTCTTTGTAATTGTATTCGCGTAAAGCTGACATCCATTTGCTGTTTTCCATTGCTTACATTTTCACAGCTTTACAACGGTTAAATCCACACCATATTTATGCCACTTCCGGCGATACCCTGAAATCAACAACTTGAGAATCACTGCCAAAGAATAATTGTTTTCCTAGCAACACACCGCGGTATGTTTTCACCTGAGCTGCTATTTCTGCCAGCCAGTGTAGGAACACGTTGCTGGAGTCTCATTTTCTTCTTTTTGTTTTTTCTCGGGTATCTAAGTTTTGAATTCAAGCAATGACGTCTACCCCGTTTTCTTGTTCAGCTGGCCTGGTTTTGTAGCTCCGGCGCGTGAGAATTTCTTGTTTTAAAACAAAATATATACTCAAGTTAAACGCGCATAAAAATATAACAAGCACTAGAAGTGTGCAATTTACTCAAGCAGGTAGTGGGTTTTGTTTAGAGAATGATTGAAGATATAAAATATTGGAAAGTGATATACAATATTCCGGCCGTGTCTTGTCGGAATGAAAACAGTTTCACAATTCTGGACATACCGGGGTGACTTCAGCCGCTGGTAAAATGGGAGATCGTTTTGGGGTTGATTTTCATTATGGTGAGAGTGTCGGTCATTCAGACAGCAGTGGCAAATAATTGAACGTAAAATTGCATAGAAAATACTAACCAGTCATACACATCTATATTCACAATATTCTCTTTAGCTGTTACAGTTTGTCTTGATTTGTCTCTTTCCTGCATATCGCTTCCACGTCTGTGAATCAATTAAAAGACTTGTCACTCTTCAATCAATCAACCATTTATTCAAAACATCGATAAATCGAGCAAAATGGCACACTAGCAACCAATTAACGGTGAATAGATCAATCAAGACACTAACTGAAATATCAATATACCGATCAATCGATATGGAAGTTGATATTATCATGGTTCGGTCAAGTGATCAGCGTCGATATACGTCGACTGATCCATCAATTATTCAGTCCATCAGTTTTTCTGCTACTTCTTCTTCTTCGTCGCTCGCCAGATATTTCCTTTGTTTTTGACATAATTACGTCGTGTCCGTTTAGAGCAAAACTGCAATGTTTGCACCTTTCGACCGACACATCCTGTGGGTGTTTGTTGACCCGGTTGGCCTTCCCAGTTAGGAAGTCAGTTTAGCGTATTTCCTTGTGGCTGCGTTTTTGTGGCGCAGTGGACAGCACACTTCCCTGCCATTTTTGTTTCATAAGTTCGAATCCCTCCGCGAAAGATTTGTTTGTCGTCGTTTAGTTTAGTTTAGTTTAGTTTAGTTTTAGTTTAGTTTAGTTTAGTCAACTGCTCAACATCCCGGCACACGAGTGTAATCCATAAGTGCTCCATTCTACTCGTAACTCAAGCCTGAGTCTGGAGAAACTCAGCTCAGTGCTTGAACTCGGTAGCACCGGCGAGGATCCTCAAATACTTTGGGTAGATTTGTAATGACATTTTGCCTGGGAAGAGCCATTAGGCTACTCTTTTTCGATTTCAAACTACCAAGGGATATTTTACGTGCGCATCAATACACACGGCCATCCGATCTCACTACCCAGAGACCAGGGGAAATTTTATTACTAGAAGTCCACTTGAAAAAATTCCGGCCTTCACCGGGGCTTGAACCCGGGACCTTCAGCACTCGAGGCGGACACCATACCTCGAGACCACTCAAACCCCGCTTTCCCCACCCCCAAGTGTCGTTGTTGTGTACATCGACCCAGCCTTGACGTGTAGCAGGAACTTGTATAGCAGCTAGTGGCGGTCGGTGTGCTGTTGCCGCATCGCCAATCGAATACTAACATATCTATAACATGTTTACCTACCACCATATATCCAACACACATCAAGACGTGGACAGGAGTCTTTTAATTTCCGTTTACTTGCCTTTTATTTTCCTTTAACTTTCCTTTTATTTTTCTTTTACTTCCCTTTTCCTTACCCTCTACTTCCTTTTTACTTCCCTTTTACTTTTCCTTTACTTCCCTTTTACTTCGCTTTTACTTCAGTTTTTATTTTACTTTTACTTCCCTCTTACTTTCCTTTTACGTTCCCTTTACTTCCCTTTTCATTTTTACTTCATTTTTACTTCCCTTTTACTTTACATTTACTTTCCTTTTACTTCCATTTTACTTTCCTTTTACTTCCCGTTTTACTTTCCTTTTATCTTCCTTTTACTTCATTTTTACTTTCCTTTTTACTCCCCTTTTACTTCCTTTTTACTTTCCTTTTACTTTCCCTTTACTTCATTTTTACTTCCCTTTTACTTTACATTTACTTTCCTTTTATTTCCCTTTTACTTCCCTTTTTACTTCCCTTTTACTTCCCTTTTACTTCCCTTTTACTTTCCTTCTTACAGTAGGGTAGCCAGCTCTGTGCCGATGGGGTTACACACACAATCCGCAATCCCGCATACCCGCGTTCGAAACACAGCTGCAGGCGATTTGGCAGCAGACCACCTTGCTTTGATTTTCATACAATGGTATGAGTGCCGGGCGTTTAAAAAGCAATGGCAAACTACATTAACTTGCCAAGAAATCACAAACACGCTGGGGTTGACTGCTACGTCCTGGAAAGGATATGCAACTAACTTGGCAGTAATGTAAGGGTAGTCCCGTTACAGATACTGCACTTGGATTGTGAAGTGCTGGGACCTCACATTTTCTAGGCTAAGACATATGAAGTGTGGTGGTCCATTCCCTTTTTCATAATCTCCCCTTCCCAGATAACTCACAGAAACGTTTGGAAATTGCCTGGTACTCATTTTTAGGCCAAGTCGACCCCGGTATCGCACTGATCGGAAAAAAAAAATTAATTAATCCTACCCCCGCTGGTGATTACACCCAGAGCACTATCGCAGCGCGTACAAGCACTAATCACTACACCACTTCAATTCCAGCCTCCAGTACATCTTCTCTATCTACGGCCGAGCTACCTGTCAGGTAAATTCTAATGCCTGATAGGTAAACTTTGCATCTCCGCATACCTGGTGGATGCTCACTCAATCATCGGGCTGTTGTTTGCCAGGTACGTACTCAACCAAGCGGAGAGACAAACTGGCTACCGTGCCAAATCCCAGGCATGTTTTATCTCTTTGTCTGTATCTAGGCATCCAAGTTTACCTGTTGTTCATATGACTGTCTGTCTGTCAGTCTCTTTGTTTGTTTGTATGTCTGTCCCGTGGTCTATTTGTCTGTTTTTTTTTTTATTTTCTCTGTTTGTCTGACGCAGTGTCTGTCTGTCTGTCTCACGGTTTGTTTGCCTGTCTCACGATTTGTCTCACGGTCTGTCTCCTGATTCTCTGTCTGTCGGAAGCATGATCCATTTGTCTGTCTCACGGTCTGTCTCACGGTCTGTCTCACTGTCTGTCTGTCTGTATCATGGTCTATTTGTCTGTTTCACGGTCTTTAGTTCTATCTACCTGTTTGATGGTCTGTCTCATGGTCTACAATCTATCTATCTATCTATCTATCTATCTATCTATCTATCTATCTATCTATCTATCTATCTATCTATCTATCTATCTATCTATCTATCTATCTATCTATCTATCTATCTGTCTATCTATCTATCTATCTGTCCGTCCGTCCGTCCGTCCGTCCGTCCGTCCGTCTATCTGTCTGTCTATCTGTCTGTCTGTCTGCCTATCCACCAGCCCGCCTGCCTGGCCGTTTTTCCGTCTATATACCTTTCCATCTATTTTCCATTCATCTATCCATCTATCGATCCGTCACTCACTCTTCCTCACCTACCTTCCCCCATACACACACAGAAACACACACACACAGACACACACACAGACACACACACACATCACACGGACGATCCAGTTTTTTTATAAGCCACAGGGTTCCACTAACAGCAATTCCCATAGACGCCATTTTGGTTGAATTTCTAAAAGGTCAACTTTTACATAACGAGCCAAAGATTCGCATCAGAGGCCAGATTTTTCCCCAACTCCCGGTCTTCTGGCTTTGAATGCCACAAAAATGAAAGCCTCATAGACTGCGTTTGCGAAAGCTTGTGGGATATAGATTGGCTACTGGGGGGGCCAATTTGGCCCGATTCTTTCTGTGAGAATAATTTAATGTCGAGAATATAATAGCTTCAGTAGTTTATTATGTGGCATTGTGTGCGCTGTAGAAGTTGTTGCAGGCGTTGTAGGTGTCCCCCGCCATTTTGTTGTTTGTTTCTTTAAATGTCGTGAGCTGGAATTTTTGCTTTCTTAGTTTTGCATTCATTCATTCGTTAATTTCTTCATTCATTCATTCATTCATTCATTCATTCATTCATTCATTCATTCATTCATTCATCCTCTTTTAAATTCATTCATTTATTTATTGATATATTCACTTACTCACCAGCAAACATACGAAACTTAAAATCTTCACCTCTTGTGTGATTCCAGTGCTAACGTATGGATGTGAGAGTTGGAAATCAACGGTAGCTGTAGATAAAAATTAGACAATTTTGAGAACAAATGTCTTAGAAAATTCCAAACCTCCACTGGACAGATTTCAGAACCAATACGCACATAAGACAAGAGACTAAGCAAGACATTGTATTCCATTTTATAAGAAAACACCGTTGGAGCTACATCGGCCATGTACTCAGAATGGACAAGACTGCCCAACCAAGGCCTCTTATGGTCACCAGTAGAGAAAAGAAAACAGGAAAGACCAAGAGAGACCCTGCGTAGAACCATCATCAGAGAAGGCTCATTCAATGGCCAAGTGAACATCCAAGATCTACAACAGGTAGCAGCGAACCGCCGGAATGGAGAGCCATGACTTCTGCTCTATGCGCCGACTTAGGCTCAAGAGGAAAGACTAACTAACTAACTAGCTCACTCACGCATTCATTCATTCAGCCATTCATTCATTAATTTATTCATTAACTCATTTGTTAATTTTTATCTTTTTAAAATTCATTCGATTTTAGCCTAGTTCATTAATGTTTACACTCATCATTTATAAATTCATTTTCATTCTTTCACAGATTTATTCATTCATATATTTGGTCATTCATTTGTTTATTTGGTCATTCATGCATACATTCATCTTCACATATTCAATCACTCGAGCATTCATTCATTCATTCATTCATTCATTCATTCATTCATTCATTCATTCATTCATTCATTCATTCATTCACCTGTTCACCGTTAAATTCGTCAGTCTCTCATATATTCAGAGGTTGACTATAGAATTAATTGAGCTCTACTGTATTACATTCATTTAGTCATCCAACGCTTGTTCACTCTTATTATTTGTATTTATTCGCTTTCTTTCTTTTTTTCACTCTGTTATTTATTCTTTTATTCACTCTTTTATTCACTCATCCAATCTCACGGTGATTCACTCACATGATATTGTTTGGTGTATTGCTTGCTTTCGTTCGTTTCAGTGCGCATTTGGTTCAATCATTCATTGGATCTATGTCAATTAATTCACGTGCTCACTCATTCGTTAATTTAATCAGTCGTTCATTAACTATTAGCCAATCACCCATTGATCCCTTTATTCATTAATCTACTCTTTCATTCACTCAACCAGTCACTGATTTAGCCTTTCATTTAATTTATAATCCACGCATAGTTCTTTCGTGTATTCTTTCATTTTTTAGTATTCATTCATTCATTCATTCATTCATTCCATAACTCATGAGATCTCTTTATTCATTCATACGATATTAATTCATTCATTAAATAATTGATCAGACAGATTCATTCATTCATTCATTCATTCATTCATTCATTCATTCATTCATTCATTCATACATTCATTCATTCATGCACTCATTTATTATTCAATCTATAACTCATGAGATCTATTTATTCATCTGTACATACATTAATTCATTCATTAAATAATTTATCAGACAGATTCATCATTCATTCATTCATTCATTCATTCATTTCATTCATTCACTCATTCACCATTCATTCCATAACTCATGAGATCGCTTTATTCATTCATTCATACATACATTGATTCATTCATTAAATACTTTATCAGACAGTTTCATTCATTCATTCATTCATTCATTCATTCATTCATTCATTCCATAACTCCCTAAGGAGTAAATAAGGAAAGGTGCTAGTCGCAGGCTCTGGAACTTCAATCACATCTCCCTACGATGCCTAACGACATACCCTACCACTCAACAACCTCCCCCGACAATCTGCACTATGCAACTCCCCAAATTTGCTACTAAACACCTCCTCTCCTCTGGTCCCCAGCGTTTGAGATACACAACCACCCATCCCAAATTGTTACACAAACTCTCAAATATAAAAACGGCCCAAAACTGACACAAAACAAACAAAGAAGAAGGACACAAAGACATACATTATTCGAAATAGATCTTCTAAACCGTTTCCCAAAAGACATCTTTCTTGTGAGAATGTTTCTATATCTTAGCATCGTGCTTTTAAGGTATTGTGTACGAGTGATTTCCTATTTTCTGGCGTAGATTTCCCCCCCCCCCCCCCCCACTTTATTTGCCAACTGCATGCCGGTCCGAAACGAAGCGTGGTTTCACGTGAACTAGGGAGTTTGTGGCTGTGTGTTCTCAACTCGGCGCATGTGAGCACTTCAGGGGTGAGTAGGATGAGGCGCGACACTTTCTCCGAGTGATCAGTGTCTTTCCCCTGTCTGTATTTCTTCCTTGGAGGTGTTCCAGTGTAGGTTACGTGTGTTTCTCCTGCGTTGTTGCAACGGAATGTGCGATTTTGTGTTAATGAGTTTTCCGTTTTGTTTTGGAATGCACGTGTAATTCATTGCAGTGGATGTGTTATATTTTCCCGTATGATATCAGTGTTACTTTTCCTTTAATTCTTAGTAAAAGGAGCACAATGTATGTAGTGTTGTGGCTAGCAGGCTTGCCCGAATACCCCGTGGTAAAGTGTTCGAATCGCCATTACAGCGGATGTTTTGTACTTGACCTGAGCTCCCATTACAGCCCAGGCTAGACTGTGTACCAATCCTTTATTATTAGAAGAAACAAATTTGGTGATCGAGGGGTTAGAATATCCGCCTCACAAATCCTTGACACAGAACGTGTGTTCTCCTAGGAAAGTTCGGAGATCTTGTCTATCCGGGGGTTGAATGAAAACCCCAGGCCTGTAGATCATGAGGCAACTGCTTGGGTAAACAGCCTTTATCTATTTCTCACAGTCATCAGCTATTGCACAAGGCAATTTTTGGTTGTGTGACTCCTAGATCGGGGTTGTGGTGACCTTTGACACCACACCTCAGACTCACAAACCCTCATTATTTCTCCTGCCGAAGTGTCACGTCAGTTACGAATGGTGGACTGTTCTTCCTAGTAATCCAGTGGAAGGTTAGGGTTTCAACCCCTAGCAGATACTGGATGGGCCGGCAGGCGAGGTCCAGGGAATTGTTTTTCCCCCGAGACAATGGGACAGTCGGGGGTATTTTGTGTGAAATTCACAGGCACAGAAACCGAGCAATATGATATGACCTTTGCCGTGAAGTTGGAACATAGATGAGCCCATGCTCACATTGAAGAGGTGCTGAAGACGCCAATGTATCAGCAGGCAGCCCGGAAAATACAATATGTCGCGAGTCTCGCTTGATTTTCTGGATGAGTTCGCCGTTAAGTGCCTCTATACCCAGGGATGGAAGAGGATGACAGCGTAAGAGTGCGGTAGCGTAAGAGTAAGGTAGAAGAGGAAATGCCAACAAGATGAAAGAAATACTCTATTATACAAATTGATCACTAAAATGAATTTACACAACAACACATGATATTAGAACACAAATGTAGAAGACAGTAATCTAATCAAGGCAACTTGGACCCTAAAATCTCAAGAGTAGAAGAGGAAAGATTAAATAAATCCACAAGGTACATCTACATTCAAGGGAGAAGAGGAAAGATCAAATAAATTCACATGATACATCTACACTCAAGAGTAGAAGAGGAAAGATCAAATAAATTCACATGATACATCTACACTCAAGGTTAGAAGAGAAAAGATCAAATAAATTGACATGATACATCTACACTCAAGGATAGAAGAGGAAAGATCAAATAAATTCACATGATACAGCTACACTCAAGGATAAAAGAGGAAAGATCAAATAAATTCACATGATACATCTACACTCAAGAGTAGAAGAGGGATGATCAAATAAATTCACATGATACATCTACACTCAAGGATAGAAGAGGAAAGATCAAATTAATTCACATGGTACATCTACACTCAAGAGTAGAAGAGGGAAGATCAAATAAATTCACATGGTACATCTACACTCAAGGATAGAAGAGGAAAGATCAAATAAATTCACATGATACATCTACACTCAAGGATAGAAGAGGAAAGATCAAATAAATTCACGTGGTACATCTACACTCAAGGATAGAAGAGGAAAGATCAAATTAATTCACATGGTACATCTACACGATACAAGATGAAGTCTAAGCATCGACACATGTCATATCTAAGCTTAATGGTAGAAGAGGGAAGATGAAATAAAGTCACATGGTATCTCTGCAAGGTGTAAGAAGGCTAAGTATTACCAATGGGCATATCTGCATTCAAGGGTAGAAGAGGAAAGACTAAGCAAGGCCACATGATTTCTCTACACTCTATGTTAGAAGGGGAAAGACTAAGCAAAGCCACATGATTTCTCCACACTCTATGTTAGAAGAGGAAAGACTAAGCAAGGCCACATGATTTCTACATACTCAAGGGTAGAAGAGGAAAGACTAAGCAAGGCCACATGATTCCTCCTCACTCTATGTTAGAAGAGGAAAGACTAAGCAAGGCATCATGATTTCTCCTCACTCTATGTTAGAAGAGGAAAGACTAACCAAGGCATCATGATTTCTCCTCACTCTATGTTAGAAGAGGAAAGACTAAGCAAGGCATCATGATTTCTCCTCACTCTATGTGAGAAGAGGAAAGACTAAGCAAGGTCACATGATTTCTCCACACTCTATGTGAGAAGAGGAAAGACTAAGCAAGGTCACATGATTTCTACATACTCAAGAGTAGAAGAGGAAAGACTAAGCAAGGCCACATGATTTCTCCACACTCTATGTGAGAAGAGGAAAGACTAAGCAAGGTCACATGATTTCTACATACTCAAGGGTAGAAGAGGAAAGACTAAGCAAGGCCACATGATTCCTCCTCACTCTAGAAGAGGAAAGACTAAGCAAGGCATCATGATTTCTCCTCACTCTATGTTAGAAGAGGAAAGACTAAGCAAGGCCTCATGATTTCTACATACTCAAGGGTAGAAGAGGAAAGACTAAGCAAGGCCACATGATTCCTCCTCACTCTATGTTAGAAGAGGAAAGACTAACCAAGGCATCATGATTTCTCCTCACTCTATGTTAGAAGAGGAAAGACTAAGCAAGGCATCATGATTTCTCCTCACTCTATGTGAGAAGAGGAAAGACTAAGCAAGGTCACATGATTTCTACATACTCAAGGGTAGAAGAGGAAAGACTAAGCAAGGCCACATGATTTCTCCACACTCTATGTGAGAAGAGGAAAGACTAAGCAAGGTCACATGATTTCTACATACTCAAGGGTAGAAGAGGAAAGACTAAGCAAGGCCACATGATTCCTCCTCACTCTATGTTAGAAGAGGAAAGACTAACCAAGGCATCATGATTTCTCCTCACTCTATGTTAGAAGAGGAAAGACTAAGCAAGGCATCATGATTTCTCCTCACTCTATGTTAGAAGAGGAAAGACTAAGCAAGGCAACATGATTCCTCCACACTCTATGTTAGAAAAGGAAAGACTAAGCAAGGCAACATGATTCCTCCATACTCTATGTTAGAAGAGGAAAGACTGAGCAAGGCAACATGATTCCTCTACACTCTATGTTAGAAGAGGAAAGACGAAGCAAGGCAACATGATTTCTCCATACTCAAGGGTAGAAGAGGAAAGACTAAGCAAGGCCACATGATTCCTCCTCACTCTATGTTAGAAGAGGAAAGACGAAGCAAGGCAACATGATTTCTCCATACTCAAGGGTAGAATAGGAAAGACTAAGCAAGGCATCATGATTTCTCCTCACTCTATGTTAGAAGAGGAAAGACTAAGCAAGGCATCATGATTTCTCCTCACTCTATGTTAGAAGAGGAAAGACTAAGCAAGGCAACATGATTCCTCCACACGCTATGTTAGAAAAGGAAAGACTAAGCAAGGCAACATGATTCCTCCATACTCAGAAAGACTAAGCAAGGCAACATGATTCCTCCACACTCTATGTTAGAAGAGGAAAGACTGAGCAAGGCAACATGATTCCTCCATACTCAGAAAGACTAAGCAAGGCAACATGATTCCTCCACACTCTATGTTAGAAGAGGAAAGACTGAGCAAGGCAACATGATTCCTCCATACTCAAGGGTAGAAGAGGAAAGACTAAGCAAGGCATCATGATTTCTCCTCACTCTATGTTAGAAGAGGAAAGACTAAGCAAGGCATCATGATTTCTCCTCACTCTATGTTAGAAGAGGAAAGACTACGCAAGGCAACATGATTCCTCCATACTCAAGGGTAGAAGAGGAAAGACTAAGCAAGGCATCATGATTTCTCCTCACTCTATGTTAGAAGAGGAAAGACTAAGCAAGGCATCATGATTTCTCCTCACTCTGTGTTAGAAGAGGAAAGACTAAGCAAGGCAACATGATTTCTCCTCACTCTATGTTAGAAGAGGAAAGACTAAGCAAGGCATCATGATTCCTCCATACTCAGAAAGACTAAGCAAGGCAACATGATTCCTCCATACTCAAGGGTAGAAGAGGAAAGACTAAGCAAGGCAACATGAATTCTCCATACTCTATATTAGAAGAGGAAAGACTAAGCAAGGCAACATGATTCCTCCATACTCAGAAAGACTAAGCAAGGCAACATGATTCCTCCATACTCAAGGGTAGAAGAGGAAAGACTAAGCAAGGCATCATGATTTCTCCTCACTCTATGTTAGAAGAGGAAAGACTAAGCAAGGCCACACGATTTCTCCACACTCTATATTAGAAGAGGAAAGACTAAGCAAGGCTACATGATTCCTCCATACTCAGAAAGACTAAGCAAGGCAACATGATTCCTCCATACTCAAGGGTAGAAGAGGAAAGACTAAGCAAGGCATCATGATTTCTCCTCACTCTATGTTAGAAGAGGAAAGACTAAGCAAGGCAACATGATTCCTCCATACTCAGAAAGACTAAGCAAGGCAACATGATTCCTCCATACTCAAGGGTAGAAGAGGAAAGACTAAGCAAGGCAACATGATTTCTCCTCACTCTATGTTAGAAGAGGAAAGACTAAACAAGGCCACACGATTTCTCCACACTCTATGTTAGAAGAGGAAAGACTAAGCAAGGCAACATGATTCCTCCATACTCAGAAAGACTAAGCAAGGTAACATGATTCCTCCATACTCAAGGGTAGAAGAGGAAAGACTAAGCAAGGCAACATGATTTCTCCACACTCTATGTTAGAAGAGGAAAGACTAAGCAAGGCAACATGATTTCTCCACACTCTATGTTAGAAGAGGAAAGACTAAGCAAGGCAACATGATTTCTCCACATTCTATGTTAGAAGAGGAAAGACTAAGCAAGGCAACATGATTTCTCCACACTCTATGTTAGAAGAGGAAAGACTAAGCAAGGCAACATTAATTCTCCACATTCACGGGTAGAAAAGGAGAGACTAAGCAAGGCCACATTATTCCTCCATATTAAAGGATAGAAGAGGAAAATCCAATCAAGGCCACGCGATAACTCTGCACTGAAGAGTAGAAGAGGAACAACTAAAGAAGACAATATGGTACGTCTGCACTCACGAGTAGAAGATGAGAGTAATGACGTCATCATATGTGTAAAATCGAAAGTAAAAGTGACAACAATGGAAGATGATCGTTTTCCTGTACATATTTATGTATTTATTCTTCTGTTTATTTGTTATAACAATCAAGTTTGTCGCTGTCGTTATCTATTTATGGTGTTGCCATTATGAATATAATTATAATCATTATTATCACTGCATGCTTTAATGTGTACGTATATACTAGAGCAAGTGGAATAGCTACCTACCCCATCCCGTTATGTTATTTCCAGAACTGTGACTCATTCATCTTGTCTAGCGAGTCCCATGCCCTTTCTCCAGTGAGTGCCAATTAATACCGTTAACGGTTCATTGTATTCGTGTGTAAGTGTACTCAACAAAACCTGAGAGGACAGGGTGAGTTCTGGTCACAGAACAAAGAATTCGTAGGAAGATTGTGGTTTTCAGATGTGTTTACAGGATGTATGGAATATAAGACCAATTTCTGAGAATTTCGTCGAATCAGAGAAAGATTCTGTGTTTTCATTGTTGTGTGATTTCATGATTGTGTATTCGATAAGTACATTATTGGATTAAGTTTAGAAATGCGTACAGGGGAAGGACAGAGGTGTGTTCTGACTTTGTGATGCTTACATTTCATTTAAGGTGAAAGGAATGGTGGTAGATCGTGATAGTTGTAGTAGCAGTAGCACCGCCATCACCACCAATAACTACAGTAGTAGGAATTGAAGTATCGGCAACGGCAGTAGTTGCAGCAGTGGAAGTAGTAGTGAAATAGCAGTTGAAGAGGAACGAATAGTAGAGCAGCAAAGTAGCGGCAAATCAGCGGAAGTAGCGTTATAACAGCAGCAGTAGTAGCAGCAGCATAAGTAGCAGCAGCAGTAGTAGTAGCAGAATCAGCGGCAACAGAAGTGGAAAATGTAGCAGAATCAGCAGCAACTGTAGTATTAGTATTAGTGGTGATAGTGGTAGAAGTAGCAGCAACAGTAGTAGTAGTAGTAGTAGCAGCAGCAGCAGTAGTAATGATAATAGTAGTAGCAGCAGCAGTAGTATTAGTTGTAGTAGTGATAGTGGTGATGATAGCAGCAGCAGCAGAGGGTGTTTGTAAAGTCTCATTACACTTAGATGTAAAACAGCTGTTTGTTGGAGAGTATGTTTTCCGTGTGCAAGAATGAAAACATACTATCCAATAAACAGCTGTTCTACATACAAATTGTAGTGCGACTTTACAAACTTTACAAACGCCCTTTAGTAGTAGTAGTATAGTAGTAGCAGCAGCAGCATTTGAAATGTTAACCAGTTGTTTATTATCTGCTTAGATAAGATTTATTCGGTGATCATTCTTTTCTCTGCCGTGGATATACTTTTACAACTGTGCTAGTTGTTCTCATGTGTGGAGTCCATCTTCGTATCAGCAACCGCCATGTTTGCCTCCAACCGGATGTAACATGGGGCACGGACCGCAGCGTCTTGATTCGGAAGTTGCGCATTATATGACCGGCGCGCCACGGCTCAAGATGGCGGCTATGTATAAAAAGTTCAAGAAAATGGTTATTCCTCGCCGCAGACGGAAGCCATTGATCAGGTAAATGGCACACTATTTCTTCGCTGTCTGGAGTCTTCTTTGACACTTCCTGTTATAGATTCATGAGTCCACAATTTTTTAACACCGTTTTCTTTCATGTTTTTTAATGTCTTTTTTTTTAAATTTCTTCCTCTTTGACTTCCTGACTTTTTGTTTACCTTTTCTTCTGTTTGTCTTTTGTCTGATATTGTTTAAAGATATATTTCCATCTTTCTCTGCATGCTGTCGTGGTTGTCTGTATGTCTTTTCTACCGTCTCTTATTGTCTTGTATGTTTTGTTTGTTTGTTTTTTAATTTTTAAAACAGTTATTATAATTATTTTAAAATGTATTCGTTATGTAATCAGGTCTTAGTCATATATGTCTGAGCTACCACTTTCTGTTAGCGCCGAATGTTTTGCGGCGCTCACCAAAGCCGACACCCCACATTGTGCCAACAGCTTCGGACGGAGGATCGCAATTGGGAGGGTACAAGCCTTACCTTTGTGCGAGGAAATGCAACCTAAAAACAAAATGTCATGGTAGGGCAGACCAGTCCATAAGCCTTGGTTGGAAGCTGGTCTAGGATGGAAGCTCCGACAAGCGGACTGTTAGAGCATTGCTTTGCTGATCCGGCTGCTTGCCTTGTTTCAGATATATTAGTATTACCTTTCCTCTGGAGTAAACTAGACAGGTCGAGAGAGGGATCATGCTGCGTAGGAAACACGTGGTCTCTATATTCAGCCCAGGCTTTGTGTTATGGAGATGTATAATTCCATATTACAAACTATCATCTGTCAAGGCGGCAAGGTGCCAGTCAATCATTCGTTATGTCATCTCTCTTATTATTTATGTCTGTATTCCTTCGTAACTTTTTCTTTGTTTTCTTTTCTTTGGAATACTGTTTTGTCCACTGTTATTTCCTTTGTGGTTTTGAGTTTCCTTAGTTTCCATGCACTTCCAATAAAGTTTAGGGTCGTTGGTAGTTTGATTCGTGGATTGTTTCAAGAAATGCTCAGCAGATCAGATAACACATGATAAAACAACAACTGAATGTTAAGTACCCGTTATTCCATTCTATTTCTGTTCATATAGGCCTGTATCGACACCCGGCATTTTAAATTGTTTCTGGGCCATGTATGTCAATAACAGCCCAACGAAGGGCTGGTTTCAAGACATGTAGTGAACACATAAAAACGCGTTGTCACACACAAACAGTTCGTTCTGTCTTCGTTGACATTCAATAAGTCGATGTTACGAGCAATGTATTGTCTTTTTATTTCACATCGGACACATTGTGATTCCTAAATCACAACAAACCGTAAACTGATTAGAGAAATTAGACATAGACAGACAAGATTTCTTTAGACATGTTATGAGATGAAATTAACTAGAGAACTTGGTGACAACTGGCAATATTGTGTCGAGAGAACTACAGTTGATACAGTGTGCAAACAGAATCTGCTGATTTAGCGTCCTTATCCGAATATAATAGGTATCCAAGGTACTACCAGGGTTACGGGGTTCGTTATGTTTTAAATGTAATGTACAATTGAATACAGGCTATATGCTTCTCCAATTATATAGACCAAGAGAGGACCTCTCTGTGTAGATCTTCGGAAATCTCCATGTCTCTCTGTATCTTTGTGTTCTTCTCCGTAATTGTCCGTACATGTCTATACTTATCCGGTGTCTCTGCATCCATCCGTTATTCTCTCTATTTTTATGTACATTTCGGCTCTAAGCCATACCTCTCGAACTTCTCCGTACCATTCTGTACTTTTCCATATGTTTCTCTACTTTTCAGTGCGTCTCCGTAATTCTCCACATCTCGACATACTTCTCCGTAAATCTACGGTACTTCTATGGACCTGTCCGAACGTCTCTGTACCTTCCGTTACATCTCCGTGCTCTTCCTTACTTCTCAATGCCTTGAATACTTCCCCATAACTTGAATACTTCCCTATGCCTTGAGTACTTCCCTATCCCTTGAGTACTTCCCCATCCCTTGAGAACTTCCCACTACCTTGAATATCTCCCCATGCCATGAGTACTTCCCCATACTTTGAGTACTTCCCCATCCCTTGAATACTTCCCCGTGCCTTGAGTACTTCCCCATCCCTTGAATACTTCCCCGTGCCTTGAGTACTTCCCCATCCCTTGAGTACTTTTCCATGCTTTGAGAACTTCCCTATCCCTTGAGTACTTCCCCATCCCTTTAGTACTTCCCCATGCCTTGAGTACTTCCCCATCCCTTGAGTACTTCCCCATACCTTCAGTACTTCCCCATACCTTGAGTACTTCCCCATGCCTTGAGTACTTCCCCATGCCTTGAGTACTTCCCCATGCCTTGAGTACTTCCCCATACCTTCAGTACTTCCCCATACCTTCAGTACTTCCCCATACCTTCAGTACTTCCCCATGCCTTGAGTACTCCCCCATGCCTTGACTACTCCCCCATGCCTTGAGTACTCCCCATGCCTTGAGTACTCCCCCATGCCTTGAGTACTCCCCCATGGATTGAGTACTTCCCCATGCCTTGAGTACTTCCCCATACCTTCAGTACTTCTCCACACTTCCCCGTTCTATTCCTTACTTCCCTATCCCT
>JACEFZ010013465.1:0-13045 GCA_014155875.1 Cepaea nemoralis
ACATCACATGTCGGTACAGACTGGTCTATAACAACTGAAAAAAAGCCCAATCACATGTCGGTGCAGACGGTCTATCAACATGGACATAAGCCAGTGACTGTCGCGTGCAACTGGTCTAAAACAATGGCTAAGACACGGACGTGTCGAGTGTGACTGGTCTATAGCAGTATGGAACTAAGATCGCGAGACAAGTCGGGTGCAGACTGGTCTATAACAACATGGTACTAAGACAATAGACCTCAGGGCGGGTACAAAGGCTCTTCTTTATAGAAAGTAGGCCTTGAGGCGGGTAGAAAGACCCTTCTTTATGGGAACTACACCTCAAGGCGAGTAGAAAGACCCTTCTTTGAGAGAAATAGGCCTCAAGGCGGATAGAACACCCTTCTTTGTGGGAAATAGTCCTCAATGCGGGTAGAAAGGTAATTCTTTATGGGAAATTAGTCCCAGGGCCGTGCCGTGCTAAGATAACAGAGATGGCCGCATCAGGCGGCACCATGCAAAGGGATACGGAGAGTTCTGCTGCATTATGCGGTACCCGTAAGGGGGCGGCGTAAGCAGCGAAGGAGGGGCGGCATTTGGAAGACTTGCATCATACCGAGAAAATCTACCGCACGACCCTGTAGACCTCAACGTGGGTAGAAAGGCTCTTCTTTATGGGATATAGTCCTCAAGGTGGGAAGACAGGCCCTCCTTTATGGGAAATTGCCTCAGGATGGGTAGAAAGGTACTTCTTTATGGGAAATAGGCCTCAAGGTGGGTAGAAAGGCCATTATTTATGGAAAATAGGCCTCTAGGTGGGAATAAAGGCCCTTCAATATGGGAATTAAGCCTCAAGGCGGGTAGTAAGGCTCTTCTTTATAGGAAACTAGATGGTCCGGCTTCGCCCAGGCCCTGGCGGGGATCTATCTGTCTGTATGTCTGTCTGACCCGGCCCGGCTTCGCCCGCCTCTCCTGGTGGGGAGCATCTCATTTAATTCATATAAGTAGTCATATAAACTCCCGTTCCCGACTATCTGTCTGTCTGTCTGTCTGTCTGACCCGGCCCGGCTTCACCCAGTCCCTGGTGGGGAGCATCTCATTTATTTAATTCATATAAGTAGTCATATAAGCTCCCGTTCCCGACTATCTGTCTGTCCGACCCGGCCCGACTTCGCCCAGGCCCTGGTGGGGAGCATCTAATTTAATTCATATAAGTAGTCATATAAGCTCCCGTTCCCGATCCATCCATCCATCCATCCATCCATCCACCCACCCACCCATCCATCCATCCATCCATCCACCCAGCCACCCACCCATCCATCCATCCACCCATCTACCCACGCATCCATCCACGTATCCATCCATGCATGCATCCATCCATCCATGCATGCATCCATGCATGCATCCATCCATGCATGCATGCATCCATCCATCCATGCATCCATCCATCCATGCATCCATCCATCCATCCATGCATGCATCCATCCATTCATGCATCCATCCATTCATGCATCCATCCATGCATGCATCCATCCATGCATGCATCCATCCATGCATCATGCCATGCATGCATCCATCCATGCATGCATCCATCCATGCATGCATCCATCCATGCATCCATCCATCCATGCATCCATCCATCCATGCATCCATCCATGCATGCATCCATCCATGCATCCATCCATCCATGCATCCATCCATCCATCCATTAAAAATATAGATAGAATAGAAGAATAGATAGATTGATAGTAGAAAATATGATTTGGAAGAGATCTATCTAAAGTAAACTTACCAAGATATCACGAACAGCCAATAAATGGTGGGCGGTGGGTTGACTGCAGAGTACTGCAAACGATATGCAACTAACTTTCCCTCACAAAAAATTACTTTATTTTTTAAACGAACGAAAATCGCAGACCCGTCCTACATTCTGCCCTTCTTCTCTATTTCCTCTCTTACATTCTTTCATTCAACATCTCTTATGAAGCAATTCTTTGACAACAAAAAATACCCAATGTGGGTGTAACGCGCCATACATATGAGAATGTTAAAAAAAAAAAATAAATAATGTGCTGTTGAAGAAAAATAAAAAGATAAGTTAGAAAATTTTCCTATTTAAATAGATGCATTATTTTTATGAAAACTACGAAAATGCCTTAAAGATTATATCATTATTTAAATAACTGTAGACACAGAGTTTATAAATCTTTGAAAACAATGCAACAATCTATATATAAAATAATAGCAATGTTATTAAAAGTTATGCCCCTTGAAATAACTTTTCTTATGTTAAGTCCCCATGCTATATAGAAATGATAATGTAAATTATTAAATTTTAGTAAGTAAATAGCTTTTAGTAAGTACAAAACTATGACAGTCGGTTGCATGGGAATGAAAAGAAGACGTGTAGAAAATTTCATCTCAATCGGATGGACCGTTCACGAACGCATAAAGAACGGACCCACATACATACATACATACATACATACATACATACATACATACATACATACATACATAAATACATACATACATACATACATACATACATACATACATACATACATACATACATACATGCATGCATGCATGCATGCATGCCATACCATTGCATACATACATACATACCATTGCATACATACATACATACCATTGCATACATTGCATACATACATACATACCATTGCATATTGCATACATACATACATACCATTGCATACATTGCATACATACATACCATTGCATATTGCATACATACATACATACCATTGCATACATACATACATACCATTGCATACATTGCATACATACATACATACCATTGCATACATTACATACACACACACACACACACACACACACACACACACTCACACGTTTTATAGATATAGATAAGCCTCAAGGCCGGTAGACAGGCTCTTCTGACATACAGGCTTGCGTTTTGGCTAGCGAGTCTCCGTGACGAAGTGGTCAAGCTATCTGGCTCGCGCTCTGAAGGTTGTGGGGTCGATTCCGGGCTACGTCTTTCGGTTCACAAGTGCATTTTTTCTCGAAGTCTTCTGAGGGTCGTCGCTGGAGCTACGGAGTTCGTGCTTTGTGCGACGCTTTCGACAGGCCGTCCTGCGGAAAGAGACCGAGCCATATGGGATAATACCCGGTGCAATGAAGTCGATCCTCTCGACTTTTAAGACTTAAAGTTGTGGCTAGAGGGCTGGCAGATCGACCTGGTGGTCATGTTTTATCATCTCCAAGGAGGACGTATTTAAAAAAAAAAAAAAAAAGATTATTTAGTTGACCTGGATTCACAGGATGACCTAACCTGACATGTTTATCAGAAAATACCCTGGGAAGTAAAGTCGGGTGAGATACTGGGTATTTGACTCTTCGAGTGCTGAGAGGTCTATACAAGTATGCGGGAAGCACAACATCAAACAGAAGGATTAAAATGGTATGACAGAATTAACAATGTGGAGCTCATGGAGAGAACTAGACGAATACCAGTGAACCAAGAGGTGAAGACAAAACTCTGGCGCTGGATCGGACACTCGTTGGGAAAACCTGAGAATAGTGTAACTAGAAAGATCTTTGTGTGGAATCCTCAAGGGAAATAAAATAGAAGAAGATTTAAAACCACACGGAGAAGAGAAGTAAAAACAGAAAAGAATAATATGAGGAGGTGATGGACAGAGCTGCATGTTATAGCTGAGGATAGAGCGGGCCGTGGTGAGCTGGTTGAGGAGCTGGGTCCCAATGGGGAACAGATGGCGACAGCAGAGAAGTCAGAAGACAATAGGCCTGTGATGCCTTCATATGTGGTACCGGGTAATTTTTATTTTTATTTATTATAACTTAGCATATACAGATTAAACTGTTGCGGATTCACTGGACTGCCAGAGTAACTAACAACGATTGGATAAATGAGGCTATTGAAACTACAACATTATACACACCAATAAGAAAGAGACAAACAGCTTTCTTTGGTCATGTGATGAAAAGAGAAGCAGTGGAGAACGTGACAAATGGATAGATCATAGGGAAGAGAGGCAGAGGCAGAACAGTAGAAATCATTTGGATGAACTGAGACGGTGGCATGGAGGAATATCAACAGCAGAGTTGATACAAACAGCAAAGACCGAGGTTTGTGGCGAGATATAAACGCCCACGCCAGCTGGCAGGGCACTTGATGATGATATACACATTCATGTCTAACATGTGGGGGTAATTGTATCTCTCTTGTCATTCCATTCCGGACATCGGGTGGGGCATCAGACAATTATAGAACAACTGAGGCATCAGAAAATTACAGTAACAACTGGGACATCAGACAATTATAGTAACAACTGGGATATCAGACAATTACAGTGACAACTAGGACATCAGAAAATTACAGTAACAACTGGGACATCAGACAATTACAGTAACAACTGGGACATCTGAACATTACAGTAACAACTGGGACATCAGAACATTACAGCAACAACTGGGACATCAGAAAATTACAGTAAGAACTAGGACATCAGACAATTACAGTGACAACTTTGACATAAGAAAATTACAGTCACAACTGGGATATCAAAAAATGACAGTAACAACTGCGACATCAGAAAATTACAGTAACAACAGAGACAGAAGTGGAAAGAAATCACAGCTTTATGGGAAGTAGGGACAGTAACAACTGGAGCATCAGACAATTACAGTAACAACTGGGACATCAGAAAATTATTGTAACAACTGGGACATCAGAAAATTACATTAACAATTGGGACATCAGAAAACTACAGTAACAATTGGAACATAAGTGGTAAAAAAGACAGCTTTATTGGAAGTAGGGACAGTAACAGTTGGGTCAAAGTAACAGATTCTGGGTCTCAGGAAGCTGAATAGCTTCTGGAATGGGACAACATGTCAATGAGAATGGACATTGTGAAATGATACCAGACTTATTTGTATCAATGAAAACACTTGGGCAATGGAAGACCCTGGCGCTATAATTACTGCAAACATCACGCCAACTACCAAAAGGCTACCTCCATTTGTGATGTGGTTAAGTCAACGGAGACCGACTGTGTGCAAATAACAACTTTAAAAACTCTATCAGAATCTATAATTACAATAAACTTTGTGGACACAATCCACTGTTTAACATGTTTCAGAATCGTTGAACACAATCTAATATTTAACTGGTAAAAAGAGTCCATGAACACAATCCTATGTTTAACTGGTTTTAAAAAAATCGTTGAATACAATTCCATGTTAAAATGGATAAAAGTCCATGAACACAATCACACGTTTAACTGATAAAAGAGTCCATGAACACAATCCGATGTTTAAAACGTGTAAAAGTTCATGAACACAATCACATGTTTAAAACGAAAAAGAGTCCATGAACACAATCCCATGTTTAACTGGTAAAAGAGTCCTTGAATACAATCCCATGTTTAAAAAGTATAAAAGTCCAGGAACACAACCCCACGTTTAACTGATAAAAAGGTGAATGAACACATTCCCATGTTTAAAACCTATAAAAGTTCATGAACACAATCCTATGTTTAAAACGAATAAGAGTCAATGAACACAATCGCATGTTTAAAACGTTTCAAATCTAACTGGTAAAAGAGTCCATGAACATAATACCACGTTTAAAACGTATAAAAGTGTATGAACCCAACCCTGTGTTTAAAACAATAAGAGTCCATGAACACAGTTGAGTTGAGTTAAGTTAAGAACTGACATCACTGCACTCAGGACATTCCCATATTCGCTCGGTCCCCTCGTTCAACAGCCAGCAAAGAGTCACACTACTAATAGTTCACCACTATCTGATTGAAAGTTCTCGTGGTCTTCCCTCTCAGTTTTGAGATTCTTCTAGAACCCCTGTCAATCCCCCGCAATTTCATTCTTTCCACATACGGGTCCTCCATCTGTTTCTCCACCTGGTCCCACAGGCGCACGACCACTACTCCCTTGTCCATAGGTAATCTACCACCAAGAAGTGCATTCCCTGAGAGCCTATCAGCCTGTTCATTTCTCAACCTCCCGCATGACCAGGGCAAACAATACATACAATTCTCTCAATCTGTGACCTCTGAAGCGAGATGAGCCATTCCACACGAAACATTCCTTTCCATGAACACAATCCCATATTTAACTGTTTAAAACGTATAAGAGTCCATGAACAGAACCACGTGTTAAAACGTGTAAGAGTATATTAACACAATCCCCTGTTTAATACGTATAAGTCCATGAACTCAAATCTGTACTTAAAACGTATAAGAGTCCATGGGCACAACCCCATGTATAACTGGTAACAGAGTCCACGAACACAATGTCATGTCTAAAACGTATAAGAGTCCCCGAACAGAACCCCGTGTTTAAGACGTTTAAGAGAATATGAACACAATCCCTTGTTTAAAATGTATAAGTCCATGAACATAAACCAATATTGAAGGCGTATAAGAGTCCATGTACACAATCCCATGTTTAACTGGTAGAAGAGTCAGTTACCACAAACCCATGTTTCACAAATACCATAGTCTACTGATGTATTCTAGTGCTCAAGCTAGCTCTGTTTCAGATTGTGGTTCATGAAATCATCGATGTCAGAAATCTCCTCGTCGTTCAGGAAATTTATATTGACAGATGCAAAATCCGTAATAGAGGCGCTCCTGTCTGGGAAATTGCCAGTTCTGAGGACACTACTTTCTGAACTTAGCAGTCAGCGTAAGATCACCATACAGTGGATACCATCCCACTGTAGAGTCCCCGGAAACGACAGAGCTGATCGATTGGCTAAGGAAGGAGCAAAAGAAGAACAACCTGATGTACCACCAAAAGAAAAGAATGATCAAATCAATCAGAAAGCCACCAAACCTTACTCAAGACGACTACCACGTTATGGACAGACCAGAACAGGTCATTCTTCTGCGCCTCAGAACAGGACACAATAGATTACGCAACCACTTGTATACAAAATTCAAGATTGGTGACTCAGCCATGTGCACATGTGATTTGGCGTCGCAGACAGCAGAGCACATACTCCAGGATTGCCCAAACTACAACATATCCAGGCGAACCTTCTGGCCTAGAGAGACAACAGTGGAAGATAAACTCTATGGACCGCTGAGTGAACTGAAAAAGACTGTTAGATTCATACAAGAGACAACATTGCAGTTATAGACATAGTTTAGGCGAACTAAAGAAAGAAAGAAAGAATATAGTGACACTTCTCAGAACTAGCGGCTTCGTGACACGGTCATTGAGTACCTGTTGTTTTGCTTATCGGACCTCGGACAATACAGTCAGAAGGCTACCTGGAATGTACCAGTGCTGACATTGATGTAGATCTGTTAAGAAAACAAGTCTCGCGGGCTGAGGACTATCTCTTTGAAGCTTATCCGTAGCTTTTAGGAAGTCTTAAATGTAGAAATGCGTGGTTGCGTCAACTTTCTATGTTTATTAGACCATGAGCTAGCTGGGATGGGCTAGAAACAAGGTCGACGGTGGATTAGAACTCTTTTTTGATGACCGTTCTGTCCCTGGCGGAGAATAATCCACCTTCTGGCATGTTCCAGAGTGTCATGAATGTGCGTAGCCCGTGCATGAATTCTCCCGCTTGAAAGTTGGGGAACCAATATGTCTAGACAAGATCTTGCATCAGGAGAAATAATAATTGTCTGATAATTATAACTGTGGGAAGGAAGCCAGAGTGCCCCAGTTGCTAGAGCTTTTGCCTGCCGGTGTGGTGGTCATCTGTTCGCATCCCCATCCAGGCGAGGTTTTAACACTGACCTGGACTCCCAGGTGGACCTGGCATAAAATGAGCACCAGAAAATGTCCCTGGAAGTAAAAGAGGCCGGACTGATACTGACCACATCACACACGAGATTATACTGACCACATCACACATGAGGTGATACTGACCACATCACACACGAGGTGATACTGACCACATCACACACGAGATTATACTGACCACATCACACATGAGGTGATACTGACCACATCACACACGAGGTGATACTGACCACATCACACACGAGGTGATACTGACCACATCACACACGAGGCGCCAACGAACAAATAAACTGCCAACCTGCCAACCGTACATCAGCCAACCAACCCATGGTCGAACCAACCAACCGCCCAAGAAAGCAATCTAGTGTTTCGCCCTCGTCCGGAAAGGCTAGTCGCCCTATCCACTACCCCAGGATCAGGGGGTTAGGAGGGCCACACTCTCCTTGTCTTATTTGGCTCACGTATACACTGCCGGCCGGCTTCGTGGCTTAGAGGTTATGACTTTTCTCCGTAATCTCGTATACTCTCGTATGGTAACGTGATGACGGTGAGAATCAGCAGTGGTTCGAATCGCATCGGTAACTTACGGGGTATGTGAGACGGCCGCCCAGAAAGCAATGGCAAACTACTGAGCGTAATCTTGCCAAGAAATCAACTTACAGCTGAAAGATGCTGGTGTAATAATATAACGGTCATTAATATCCTGTAAAGGATATGCAAAACAAATTAAAAAAAATACACTGCCTAACCTGTAAATAGAACTGAGTTTAAGCGAATCACAGGCGGACGCTCTAACCATGCAGCTGTGACCTCTGAACTCTCAGCATTAGACAGGAGCGACTATAGAACGAACGAACAAACTTTATTTTAAAAGTCTAACAAATTGGGCACGCAGGCCCGTCTTACATTCGGCCCTTTCAATCACTCATCTTTCATTCATCAAATGTGCATGCTACATTAACATAGGGGGAAAAAACATTGTCAAATGGATTTTGTAAGCATAAACAATGCATATTACGCATGATACATTCACATGAGAAAACAAACAAAAAACATTGTCAAATGAAAGTTGTAAACTAAACAGTGCATATTGCAATGTTGTGAGACACATCCCCCATCCACCTTCACACCCCGCAGCCACCAACACATCCCCCACGCACCAAACCTCCCCTACCCACCCACACATACCTCCACGCACTCACACAGACCCAGGCAAACATACATGCCGCCACCCACCCACTGATCCCCCACCCACACACATTTCCCCACCCACACACATTTCCCCACCCATTCACATATCCTCACATACCAAGAAGAAGAAGAAGAAGAAGAAGAAGAAGAAGAAGAAGAGAAGAAGAAGAAGAAGAGAAGAAGAAGAAGAAGAAGAAGAAGAAGAAGAAGAAGAAGAAGAAGAAGAAGAAGAAGTAGAAGAAGAAGAAGAAGAAGAAGAAGAAGAAGAAGAGAAGAAGACGAAGAAGAAGAAGAGAAGAAGAAGAAGAAGAAGAAGAAGAAGAAGAAGAAGAAGAAGAAATAGAAGGAGGAGGAGGAGAAGAAGAAGAAGAAGAGAAGAAGAAGAAGAAGAAGAAGAAGAAGAAGAGAAAGTAAGAAGAAGAAAGAAGAAGAAAAGAAGACGAAGAAGAAGAAGAAGAAGAGAAAGAAGAAGAAGAAGAAGAAAAGAAGAAGAAGAAGAGAAGAAGAAGAAGAAGAAGAAGAAAAGAAATAGAAGGAGGAGGAGGAGAAGAAGAAGAGAAGAAGAAGAAGAAGAAGAAGAAGAAGAAGAGAAGAAGAAGAAGAAAGAAGAAGAAGAAGAAAGAAGGAGGAGGGAGAGGAGGAAGAGGAGAAGAAGAAGAAGAAGAAGAAGAAGAAGAAGAAGAAGAAGAAGAAGAAGAAGAAGAAGAAGAAGAAGAAGAAGAAGAAGAAGAAGAAGAAGAAGAAGAAAAAAGGAGAAGAAGAAGAAACCACACACACATACCCCCGCCAACCCACACATCCCGCACCTATCCACACACATATCTCACAATTTTCCCGACCCACCCACACACACACATCAGCCAACCTACACCCACTCACCCATCCAATATTCGCCACCTTTCAACTACACATACCCCACCTATTCACACACCCCCACCCATAAACACATCTCCTCACCTGCCCACACATATCCCCCACCCATAAATACCCCAAAACACACACCTCCCACTCACACACACCCCGCCATCCACATATACCCCACCCACACACATGCCCCGCTCACACACTCGTCTCTCACACACATCCACACCCACGTACTCATCCATTAACCACTCACACCCACACATCACCCACGCGCCCATCAACACATGCATCTCTCATCTACCCTCCCACCCACACACAACCCCAACCACCCAGCCAAACACACATCCCACATCCTCGCATACATCCTTCAATCACCTGCACATCCACACCTCCCCCACATCTCACAAAATCTCCCCTTCCCACACAAAACTCCACCCATAAACACATCCCCCCCCCACACAGCACACATCCCCTACATACTTCCCCATACACATCCCCGCCCACACATCTCCCCACCCACTCACACATCCTCCACCTACAAACATCCTGCATCACCCACAATATATCCTCCACCCACTCACATTTACCCCATCCACACTCACACACTCCCACCAACACAGACACATCCCATTCACAGAAACCCCCACACTCATCCCCCACACCCATTACACACCCATCCCCCAAACCCACACAATCTCCTACACACCCATTCACCCACCCAACACACATTCCTTACCCACACCCCCTCCAACCCCCAACACCCACATACTTCCAACTATCCTCTCAAATATCCCCCCCCCCCCACACACACACACATCCCACACACACACATAATCCACCACCGACTACACATCCCTTCACACATCCACACATCACCCATTAACCCATACACATCCCCCACACACAACCCCTCCAAACATACATTCCCCACACCCCCACACACACATATCCCTCACATACACACCCATACACATATCCTCACATCTAGACACATACATGATGCCTCACATGATCACTGAAACTAATAAGAACAAACTCCCACACTTTACACACAATTGAGACACTGACGATTGTCGTGAGAATTCTCGCAACTGCAAGAAGTGGAGAAAAAAATGTACATATACATTGTGTAGCGTAAAAATTGGTGATGCAATTCAACTCTCTCTTTTTTCTCTCTCTCCCTCTCTCTCTCTCTTGCTCTCTCTCTCTCTTGCTCTCTCTCTCTCTCTCTTGTTCTCTCTCTCTCTCTCTCTCTCTCTCCCCCACCCCCCCCACTCACTAACTCTCCCACTCACATCACAGTAATGTTATATTATACATGATAAAATCAAGTGGCATACAAAAATGATAATATGGAAGATGAGAATAAACAAAAAAAAAAAAAAAAAAAGGCATGTTACAGGAAAATAAAGTGACATACAAAAGATACCTCGTAAAATGAAAGAAATACATAAAAATAGGAATAGCATTTACATGACATCGTGGGCTCAACTCTCTCTCTCTCTTCTCTCTCTTCTCTCTCTTTTCTCTTCTCTCTCTCTCTTATTACTCTTCTCTCTCTTTACAACCACCTCTCACACTCTTTACTCTTTTCTTCTCACTCACACTCACTAACTCCCTAACTCACTCTACAGTATTATATAAATTCATTTATGTATTTTAAAAATCAAGTGCTCAAAATGAAAATTGAAAATGAGAATACACAAAACATAGGAAGCATGTTAGATACATGCGTGCGCTCAACTCTCTTTCCCCTTTTCCCCCTCTCTCTCTCTCTCTCCCCTCTTCTCTCTCTCTCTCTCGTTCTCTCTCTCTCAAACATTACACAAACACCCACACACAACATAAAACGCAAATACATACTTTAACCCAGCACACACCACACCTACCACATCCACATACTTACCCCGTACTCACAAACACCCGAATATACCTCCCTCGCATACATTTGCATGCATGCACACTTACACACAAAAAAGATATAAATACATACACGAGCACCCACACACTCATCCAAAACACACATATACCCCGCACATGCAAAAAAACGCATATAAACACATGAACGCACACCTTAACAACTACAGCCCCAACACACGGGGCACAACAGATAACCATGTACACACAATATCACCCATACAACATACAACATGCCCCACATACATCCACACTTTCTCATGCACTCTCTCATTACCCCGCTCTCTCTTCACACTCACTCGCTCTCACACTCACTCTTTTTCCGCACATACACGCTACCCACAATTCTTCTCACTCATTCACGCTCCCTTACTTACTCCCCTACTCGCGACTCTCTAACTCACACTCACTCACTAACTTTCACCTCATCCACAGAAGGCAACACACAACACACCCACTCTCTCACATTCACTCACTTTTCCCAAATAAATCACTCCAATTGTCCACACACACTCACTCACTTTTACACCACTCAGGCACACGCGCATGCATACTCTCTCACTCTCACTCATACTAAATTTTTCCCCTCACATCTTTCTCACTCACTCTCTCACCCACTGTCTCCTCACACAATACAGTGAAGAATGAGAGTGAAAAAGATACCAGTAGGTGACTTATAGGGCATATGTCGGTATGAAGCGGTTTACACTGTGTCTGCAGCCCATGGGCCCCCTGCCACCATAGAAGGAGTTGTTAAAATAACCTGAGCTCCAAAGGGCCACCAAAACTAAACGTGTACCAGCCTAACATGTGTACCCGGTCATGTCGTGGGAGTAAAACGACCGGTATGATTAGACCCCCTCAGCTCCGCTGCTGACTGGTCTAATATCTAGGATTGGGTTTCAGGAGGGGAGTTAAACAGCCTACAACAGTTGGAAGTGGTTAAGTGGTCAGCCGTTTAATTCGGGCTCCGAAGCTTGTGGATTCGATTCCGGGGCCCCGTCCTCGGTTCACGAGTTAAATTTTTCGAAGACCCTGTGGGGCGTGCTAGAGCTACGGAGATCGTGTTTTGGCGACGCTTTTTTGCGCTGCGGAAAGAAACCCAGCCATACGGGATAAAACCCGATCAGTGAAAACGACCCTGTCGACTTTTAAGGGGACTTTTAAGTTGGAAATTGGAACAGTAGCAGGCAGGGTAAATTTCCTAAATGGAATAATTGCCACAGTTATGTATAGCAAAGATGATTCTTGTATACCACGTTGGATTCCCTTTTTTTGGCGCCTGGCTCAGATTCTTTTG
>JACEFZ010013467.1:0-14488 GCA_014155875.1 Cepaea nemoralis
CATTCTCTGTCTTTACTAATATTACTCATTGCACCCCTCTCGGGAATCTCCGTGGTGAAGTGGTCAAGCCGTCTGACTCGGGCTCCGAGGGTTGTATGTTCGATTCCTTCATTTCACGAGTGCATTTTTCGGAGACTCCAGAGGGTCATCACTGGAGATAGAGTTAGTGCTTTGTGCCACGATTTCCGCCCTGCAGAAAGAGACTGAGCCATATGGGATAAAAACCCGGTGCAATGCTACTTTAAGCTACTTTTTTTATTGCACCCACTCCCATACGAACCTGGCTACGCCTTGTACTTGTGTCTTTACCAGAAATAACGTGGTTTACTGTAAGACTAGTTTGTTAGCGTGAATTCACTACATTTCCCCCAAAACATCAAAGAAATGTTGCCGCTTTCAATGATTTAAGTTGCTTTTGGACCTATCAAAGACATATTCCTTGGGTGGGGGTAAATATAAGACGGCTGGAAAAATTTCATAACGATGCAACAGACAGTTTTCAAAATAATTGATCGTGAATGAAGGCAAACAAATGTGGACATACTATAGTAATACTGCGGATAGTATCTTATAGCTTGTGGACAGTAGTGATATTCCTCTATAATTTCCACATTGGAACTTGTCTCCTTTCTTAAAGATAAGTGTCAATAATGACTCTTTCCAGTCATGGGGTAATTCTTCTGTCCTCCAGATTTTTATTATTAGTTCGTATAGCTTTAGATGGAATGCATGGCCACCTGCCTTTATAAATTCAGCAGCAATTCCATCAGTCCCAGTTGCCTTATTGTTTTTAAGTCGTGTGGTTACATATAGGATGTCTTCAAATGTAGGTTCTTCAATTTGTGGTTCGCATGTTAGAACCTCTTCCTGTGGGAAAATGTTACTTGGAGCTTCACAATTTAGAGGAAAGTTATACAATGTAATAAATTAAAAGAAATGAAAAATGTGAAAATTAAATTTCTTAAACATCTGGTGCCGATGTAGCGGACCCCTACACCAGTCAATTGGACTAAAATGTTGACTTCTCATCCTTGATTTAGGGACATAAATTACAAGTACCTCTGAAGTCAGAGTGGGTTCGCCTGATGGGAGGGGACACTGGTCATAGGGAAAGCTAATTCACAAGCAAAATTTAGTTCAGTGCGCTAGAAGTGATAGAATATGTATGGACTATGCATGAGTTCAAAGCGAAAGAAAGCCAAGTAAAAATCTGATGTTTGAGTATAAAAGTTAGCATAAGGAACCCTAGGATTGTTCACCCATGTCATTTGGCACATCTGGTATGAGTATAAAAGTTAGCATAAGGAACCCGAGGATTGTTCACCCATGTCATTTGGCACATCTGGTATGAGTATAAAAGTTAGCATAAGGAACCCGAGGATTGTTCACCCATGTCATTTGGCACATCTGGTATGAGTATAAAAGTTAGCATAAGGAACCCGAGGATTGTTCACCCATGTCATTTGGCACATCTGGTATGAGTATAAAAGTTAGCATAAGGAACCTGAGGATTGTTCACCCATGCCATTTGGCACATCTGGTATGAGTATAAAAGTTAGCATAAGGAACCCGAGGATTGTTCACCCATGCCATTTGGCACATCTGGTATGAGTATAAAAGTTAGCATAAGGAACCCGAGGATTGTTCACCCATGTCATTTGGCACATCTGGTATGAGTATAAAAGTTAGCATAATGAACTTGAGATTGTTCACCCATGTCATTTGGCAAATCTGGCGGTCTTCCTCTGCCTCTACCCTTTTTGTTCTGTTGGAGCATCAACCCTCAACCAATTCAAGCCAGCCTGTTCTATCTTTTGCTTTCTCCCACATCTATGTCTTCCCAATATTATTCATGTGTCTCTGTCTTAGAAATACAAAAATTAGATTTTTAAGAGCATGCATCTTTCCAATTGCAACATCCGCCTGTGAGACCCGGACACTTACTAAACAAGCTGAACAACGCATACATGCCTTTGAATATAAATGTTATAGACGAGTTCTTAAAATATCTTGGATAAAGAAAAGAAAAAATGCATCCATACTTCAAGAGCTGAATATTGAAGAAGGTTGGCTATTAAAGACGATAAAACAAAGAAAATTGAAATATTTTGGTCACTTGAAACGTCATGAAAGTTTGGAGACAACAATAATGGAGGGGTATATGCCTGGTAGCCGGTCTCCCTGGCGAAGGGGGTAAGGACGTTGTTCGTAATCCTGAATACTCACATACGAAACACAGCTCACGAGATTAGGCAGCGGATCGCGTCACATTGGTTACTTACAGAGGTATGTGAGCTAGTTGTTCAGAAAGCAATGGCAAACTACTGAATGTAAAACCTGCCAAGACATCAACAGCAGCTAAAAAAAATGCTGGTGTTGACTGCAATGTCCTGTAACGGATATGCGAAAAAAAAAAATTTTTTTTTGCCTGGGAAGAGAGGAAGAGGAAGGCCAAAGAGAAGATGGGTGCAGGATGTGGCGGATGATCTCCAGATAGGTGTTTCAGATGCTGGACATCTTGCTTATGATCGATAAGTTTTCCGAAAGGTTGGGAGTGCGGTTCTGCAAAGGACATGCTACTGAATGAATAAATGTCTGTCTTGTCCATCTGTTTTTACTTCTCTCTCTATTTTATGTATCTTGTGGGTTCCAGAGAAAGGACTTCCCAGTTACACTGTTATCAGGTTTCTCAATGTGTCTCATATCCAGTGCCTGTGTCTTTTCCTTGCCTCTTGTATCAAGAGATCGAGGGGTAGTGGATCAGACGCCTAGCCTTCTCTGACAAGGGTAAAATGTCCATATGTCCTGTGAGCATGTTGAGCATATTAAAAACCCTAGTTGGAAAATTATACACAGTAAACCTTAGGCAAACATTAGGAAACCTACCAACGACCTTTTATTCACCAATGGAGTATAAGCCTTCAGCCATGTAATGTCAAGCCTTCCCATCCTTTGCTGTCTCTTGTAGTTCCTCCCATGCTTTACTATATTATTCACCTGTTTCTGATTCTCTTCTCTGTGTGTTCTTTGGTCTCCTTATGTTTCCTTTACCCAGTAGATTTCCAAGAACAGAATTACTGGCTACTCTATTAACCTTTTTTTCTCAGTGTGTCCCCTCTCTGGTTCCAGCTTTTTCCCCCTCAGCTCTTGCCGGTCTCCATGGCGAAGGGGTTACCGACACAGTGTGTGATCCCACATACCTGAGTTTGAAACACAGCTGCGCATGATTTGGCAGTAGACCTCGTTGCGCTGGTTGTTTTACAAAATGGTATGGAAGCAATGGCAAACTACTGAATGTAAAACTTACCAAGACATCAACAACAGCAACAAATGCTGGTGTTGACTGCAAATATCCTGTAAAAGATATGCAACTAACTTGACTCCCTGGAATATTAGTTATAAGATGTGGTCTGGCCTGTTTGGGATCATATGACAAGCACTCAAACTATGAGTCACTGAGTGAATTCATTTCTTTTGCTGCATCTGTGTTCCCTAATGATCTTGAAAGGAGGTGCATTCTTTACTCCAAGTGCTACCTTTGTGGCTGTCACTTTTGTCAATCAATGTGCTGGTATCCCTGGCCTAGGGGTTAACGTCTTTCTCCGTAATCCTGTATATTCTCGTGAGTAACATAACCTGCGCAAGAATCGAGAATTACTGCGTTTGTAACTTACAGGGTATGTGAGCCGATTGCTCAGAAAGCAATGGCAAACTACTGAGCGTGATCTTGCCTAGTACATCAACAGCAGCTGAAAAATATTGATGTTGACTGCAATGTCCTGTAAGAGATATGCTTATGGAATGTCCCAAGTGCTGCTGTGTCAGTTCTTGACTCGGCTTCACTAGTTGTAAAATGTTTAGCTATGTATTTGATTGATTCTCTTGTCATTCTTTCAGACTCAGCATGCCATCAACCCTTGATGACTTTGAAGTAATTTCAACCATAGGAACTGGCTCTTATGGCACCTGTAAGAAGATCAGGAGGAAGAAAGATGGCAAAGTGAGTCACAGCACTTTCTTCTTCTCGTATGTGGTGTAAAAAAGGAAGGTTTAATAGCCATGGGGGGTGGGGGGGGGGGGGGGGGGGGGGGGGGGGGATGTTTGACTTCATTGCACCAGGTTTTATCCCGTATGGCTTGGTCTATTTCTTCAGTGCGGCCTGCTAAAACTGTCACTCAGAGCATGAACTCCTTAGCTTCAGAAACAGCCCCTTGGAGTCTCCACGAAAATTGCACTCATGAACTGAACGACCCAGCTGAAAATCAAACCCACAACCTGCAGAGTGCGGGGCAGGGTTTGTAACCACTTTGCCACGGAGACTCCTTCAGTGGTGTAAAATAAATCAAATGTTTCACTTTGGTAAACCTATGAAATGACATTGGTAAACCTATGAAATCCAATAAATTAATAAAAACTCACTTGAAAAAAAAAGTATCGATATGTGACTGCAGATGAGTTTTTAAAAATTGTTTAATGTTTGATTTGTGCATGGAGTAGTCTTTGTCATATGATATGGAGTAGGGTCTGTAAGGTGTGGAATGCGCCTGGCCTTGCAGCCAGCAGGGTTAGGATCGGCTAGCCTCTCCCAGGAGGGGTAAAGAGCGAAAATTAGTAGCCTGCCGATGACCCGCAGACTACACAAGTCAACCCCCACCTCCAAGTGGTGCAGACCGGGCAACCATGACCGCGAGGTCATGGGCTAACGGGGCTATGGCTCGCCATAGGGGATGGACTCCCTGTGGTCAGATTAGTGTCCTAAACCTGCGACTGGCCTAGCAAGCCGGCAGGGGATCTTCATACTGCTCGTAGAAAAACCAAGAAGTATAAACGGACTGACCCAAACGGCTATCGACCCGGCAATGTTAATGGACTACGAGATAGATCAGCGATTCAAAAAATAGGCACAATGAACGTCTGTGGTTTCAATAGTAAAGAAGAAGAGCTTATAGAAACAATGGAGAAGAGGAATATTGGTCTGATGGGAATAGCGGACACCAGAACAAAAGGGAAAGGATGCAAGGAGCTCCACCGCAGTTACACGTTTGTTTACTCTGGAGTAGAACAGCAAGAAAGGGCAAGACACGGTGTGGGAATAGTCATCGAACCACGGCTAGCAAGAGGAATACTAGAAATAAAATATATATCAGAAAGAATCATAACAGTGAGAATAAAAGAACAAACAATCACAACATATGTACAGATATACGCACCATGTAATGCAAACAATAATGAGCAAGAATGCGAGGACTTCTACGAAGACATACATGATGTGCTAAACAAAATAGATAAGCAGGACAACATCATAGTTATGGGAGACTTCAATGCAAGACTAGGACATAACAGAGTGGGCATAGAAAAACACCTGGGAGCATTTGGAGATCAGCAAAATGAAAGGAATGATAACGGAAGTAGACTGATAGAGCTTTGCAGCCAACACGACCTCTATATAACAAACACATTCTATAAACATAAAGATTCACAAGTATACACCTGGTATAAATGGAACAATCTAGATACTAAAAGCCAAATTGATTTTATATTAACAAGAAATAACAGAAAGAGAAATATGTTAGATGCAAGAGCAGTGCCCAATTTCAGTATAAACACAGATCATAAAGCAGTCGTTGCCACAATAAGAACCATTAGAAGAAGAAAACAAAGAGCAGGAAAATACATGCCATGCGAATCAGTAAACTTAAAAAACCTTAAAGACGAGGCAGTAAGGGAAAATTATGAGAAAGAACTAACTGAACTCTTTGTAAAATTACATACGGAAAGAAAAACAGTGGAAGAAGAATGGGAGATGTTCAAATCAAGCATTTTAAATACTGCAAAAATAACATGCGGAACCACGAAAAAACGCAAAACACGGATAAAGAAAATAACAAGTTGGTGGAACGCAGAAGTAAAGAAAGCGGTAAAAGAAAAAAAGGAAAAATATAAAAAGTGGTTGAAGAGCAAACAGGAATGTGATTACAGAGAATACAGAATAGCGAGAAGACATGTGAGTAGAATAGTAAAGAGGGAAAAACAAAAAGACTGGGAAGAGTATGGAGAAACCCTAAATAAAAACTACAAGGAGGCAACCAGAAACTTCTACAAAAAGATAAGTGCAATGCGAACCAGAGGAGAACCCTTTGACCCAACTGAAATAATTAACAGCGAAAATGGAGAACCAATAAGTGAACAAAAACAGATCCTAATAAGATGGAAGCAGTATTTCGAACAACTTCTCAACATCCCATCAGATGTCACAGGAATTCAAGAGACCTACACAGATGTCACCGAGGAACTAGAACCAGACATACTAAAAGAAGAAATTATAGAAGCCATCAGATTAGCCCCATTAAACAAATCACCAGGACAGGATGAAATACCAAATGAACTAATTAAAGCAGCAAGGGAAGTAGGAACAGCTTGGCTACATAGACTATTCAACCATGTTTGGGTAGAACAACAGACACCACGAGACTGGGGAAATGCCATAATTATCCCAATTTGGAAAAACAAAGGCAGCAAAAGAGATTGCACACAATACAGAGGCATTTCACTGTTGAGTCATACTGGGAAAATATTTTGCAAAATTCTTGAAAAAAGATTACGAACTACTTTAGAACCCCAGCTAAGCGAAACGCAGCTTGGATTTAGGAAAAACAAAGGATGCACAGACGCCATTTTTGCTCTTAGACAACTTATAGAAAAATCAATTGAATTCAATGAAACACTCTACTTAGCCTTTGTCGACCAAGAAAAGGCATTTGATAGGGTAGATAGAAACAAGCTGTGGGAAATCCTTAAACAATATGGAGTGAGTACACATCTAACAAACCTATGCAGAAGTTTATACAACAACAGTGAATGCATAGTGAGAGCAACTGGAGAACACTCAGAACCCTTCACCATAAGATCTGGAGTACGACAAGGTTGTGTCCTGTCCCCTCTCTTGTTCATAACATATATAGACAACATATGTAAAGAAACCAGCCAAGCAGAGACAGCAAGAATACCGCATGACGAGAACACAGAAGAAGAACCATCTGCAAATCTAACCATTAGAGAACTCCTGTTTGCGGACGACCAAGCACTAATAGCAAAATCAGAAGCTGAATTACAAGACCACATGAATAGTCTAAACGAAATGTGTAGGGAACATAACATGAAAATTAGCACAAGCAAAACAGAGGTAATGACTATAACTAAAGAAGAACAAACAGCAACAATTCACCTAAACGAACATCCCTTGAAACAAGTAAAGAGCTTCAAGTACCTAGGAAGTATAATATCATCAAATGGCAGATCAGAAGACGAGATCGAAAATAGGTGCAATAAGGCAAATCAACTCATTGGACAAATGGCACCAATACTAAAGAACAAACATGTATCAATAACTACTAAGAAAGCACTTTACAACACAATCTTCCTACCAACTCTGTGCTACCAATGCCAAACCTGGACAATGACAGAAAAAGAGAAAAGAAAAATCACAACAACAGAAATGAGGTTTCTGAGAAGAATACTCAACGTATCAAGAAGAGATAAGATCAGAAATGAAGAAATCAGGACTAAAGTAGGGGTTAAAGCTGCTCTAGATTTTATTAGAAAGCAGCAAGTCAAATGGTTTGGCCATGCAAGTAGGCTACCAGTCAACAGCATG
Organism: Cepaea nemoralis; assembly: GCA_014155875.1. NCBI lineage: Eukaryota > Metazoa > Mollusca > Gastropoda > Stylommatophora > Helicidae > Cepaea > Cepaea nemoralis. The sequence goes on from JACEFZ010013467.1 coordinate 7,655, forward strand.
CCACAACAAGCAATGATGTACAGACCAGATGGAAACAGAGGAAGAGGCCGACCACGTAAACGTTGGACTGAGGGAATAACAGAATCCATGGGAATGTCGATATACGAAGCCCATAACCGGGCACTCTCACGAAGTTTATACTTCACCTCGACACCGCAAGGTACAAGAGGAACATGATGAGATGAGATGAGATGGAGTAGTGTATGTGTGTGCACTTGCAAGCGCAATTATTTCCAGTTTTCTCCTTTCAAATACCCTTTTCGTCATCCTCATTCAACTCCTTCAATGTGATTCCATCCTGAAACACTCTTAGTTTTTTTTGTTTAGCTTGTTGAGTCTGTATTGCTATTGAAGTCAATCATAATTTATTTTTTCAATTCCACCTACTCCCAATTATTATTCTTATCTGTTATATTTTGTTATATTTAGTTTATTCCACATTATCTTTCAATCTTTGATTGTCAGTGGTTTGGGGTCGACTCAGTGGTTTACATTCAATCTGAAGTAAAGAGGAATAGTGCGACCTGGAGTTAGATCAGTAGTCAGGGTTCACTTTCTAGTACAGATGTGACAGCCTAGTATAGAAGGAATAGTGTGTCTGGGTTTATAATCTTTAGTATAGAAGGAATAGTGTGTCTGGGTTTATAATCTTTAGTATAGAAGGAACAGTGTGTTTGTGTTTATAATCTCTAGTGGGACGCAGTGTGTTTCCAAAGCACCAGGGCCGGGTTTATATACTGGCCAAGACCTATTGACGCATCCTCGTCGAGCGTCCTGGGCAACAGGTCCCTTCGGGGTCCTGGCTAAAGTCAGTAGGATCGCCGATTCCTCCGAAGTCAGAGACTGTCTGCCTGTACGGCGAGGAACCACCAGTCTGCACACCAATTAGCCAGACATGGGACAGCGGATACTCACGCAAACCTCAGGTCCCATATGACATCACTCTAATGTTGGACAACAGGATGCCTTCATCCGACATACAGGACTTCGCGTTGGAGCTCAAGCCAACGAACACAAGCAAGCATGCAAGCAATAATCTCTAGTATAGAAGGGACAATGTGTTTAGGTTTGATTGATTGATTGATTTAGGAATCGACATCACAGCATTCGGGGCATTCCCATGAACGCTCCGTCCCCATCCTCAGCAGCCAGCGAAGAGTTCCAACACTAATAGTTGCAATAGCAATTATATGTCCTTCTCGCCTTTCCTCTGGGCATTGAGCGTCGGCCAGATCCCCATGTCAATCCTCGCTGTCTCATTCTTGCCAGACCATGGTGATCCATTTGCTCCTCCGAGGTGTACACGTGCTTCCACAAGGCCGCAACCACGTCTGCCTTGTCATGTATCAATACTCCACCAAGTTCTGCAGAGCCAGCCAATCTGTCCGCCTGTTCATTTCCCAGCACACTGGCATGCCCCAGAGAAAATATCCAGGCGATGCTTGTCACCCGTGACCTCCGAAGCGAAGCAAGCCACTCCGCACGAAGCCTGCCCGTCCTCACCCTCGTCAGCATGCTTTCTGAGTCAGTTACAATCACGATGTTTGTGTGTGTCATATTGTCCATCCAGCAGAGAGCCGCTGTGACTGCCTCCACCTCCATTCTTAAGCTGGATGTTGTACCATATGCCAGGCTCTCCTGCACCAAACGTCGACCATTAGCTTTGGCTATGAACCCCCAGCCACTTCTCTCACCTCTTGACACCGAACCATCTGTGTAGATAATCACATCACTCGAGTGAGCATTGTCCTGAATTAGTTGCTGGATTTCCACTTCCATGGCCCCTGCTGGCCACTCCCTGCACTCCCGGCTTAATGTGATTATAACTCTGCACAAGTCTGACTGCTCCGCTGGCACTCTGACCCACTCCTCTCCACGCCTAATGTTCTCCAAGGGGCACACCTGTCTGATCGTATCCTCCGCCTGAGCCATCCATGATTTCCCTCTTATCAGTCGCTGACCCTTAACTACGTCCAGCGCCTCATGCAGTGGGTGGTCTGTGTCTGCAGCTACTCTGAGGTATGCCTTCGCCTGCATCACCTTGAGCCTACCAGCAACAGTCGGCAGACCAAGGATGTAACGCATACACACTACTGGAGTGTCTCTGTGTTTGGGTTTATATCTAGTATAGAATGGATAGTGTGTCTGGGTTTATAATCTCTAGTATAGAAGGGATAGTGTGGTCTGGGGTTGGATCGGTGGTGTAGGTTTAATCTCTAGTATAGAAGGGATAGTGTGGTCTGGGGGGGGGGGGGAAAAGGGGGGGGGGGGGTCAACTGTGTGGTCTGGGTTCAATCTGTAGCAGACAATAGATATTGTAGCCTGGTGTCAACTCAGCCTCATTAAATGGGTACTAGATAAGACACTGGCCTGTGTCAACTCACCTCATTAAATGGGTACTAGATAATACACTGGCCTGTGTCAACTCAGCCTCATTAAATGGGTACTAGATAATACACTGGCCTGTGTCAACTCAGCCTCATTAAATGGGTACTAGACACTGGCCTGGTGTCAACTCAGCCTCATTAAATGGGTACTAGATAATACACTGGCCTGTGTCAACTCAGCCTCATTAAATGGGTACTAGACACTGGCCTGGTGTCAACTCAGCCTCATTAAATGGGTACTAGATAATACACTGGCCTGTGTCAACTCAGCCTCATTAAATGGGTACTAGACACTGGCCTGGTGTCAACTCAGCCTCATTAAATGGGTACTAGATAATACACTGGCCTGTGTCAACTCAGCCTCATTAAATGGGTACTAGACACTGGCCTGGTGTCAACTCAGCCTCATTAAATGGGTACTAGATAAGACACTGGCCTGTGTCAACTCACCTCATTAAATGGGTACTAGATAATACACTGGCCTGTGTCAACTCGGCCTCATTAAATGGGTACTAGACACTGGCCTGGTGTCAACTCAGCCTCATTAAATGGGTACTAGACACTGCCCTGTGTCAACTCAGCCTCATTAAATGGGTACTAGACACTGCCCTGTGTCAACTCAGCCTCATTAAATGGGTACTAGACACTGCCCTGTGAAGGAGAGACATCAGGGCAATCCTGGCCATTTCACCTCATGTGTAACGTCCGTTACAGAAAATATGGGTCAAATGCCATACCACTAACATTTCTTAATAGTATGTTATTTCAACTTCTACTCACTACTTGCTGGCTCCATGGCGAAGGGGTTACGGATGCTGTTTGTAATCCGGCATACCATGTTCAAAACACATCTGCGGGCAATTTGGCAGCAGACCGCCTTGCGTTGGTTTTTTTTAATCAAATGGTATGGGTGCCGGCCATTCAGAAAGCAATGGCAAACTACTGAATGTAAACTTGCCAAGAAATCACAAACAGCCCCAAAAATGCTGGGGTTGACTGTGATGTCCTGTAAAGGACATGCAACTAACTTTAGCTAACTCACTACTTAGAATATGATTTCTTCTGTGTCCTTGTGCACAGATCATGGTGTGGAAAGAGATGGAGTATGGTACGATGACCGAGTCTGAAAAGCAGATGTTGGTCTCGGAAGTCAACCTGCTGAGGGAGCTGCGCCACCAGCATATCGTGAGGTACCACGACCGCATCATCGACCGGTCCAGGGCTGTTATATATATCATCATGGAGTACTGCCAGGGTGGAGACCTTGACACGATTATCGTACGGAACAGGAAGGAAGGGTCAGTTGCTGTGTATAACTTTTGCACTTTGGTATCTTTTTAAAATGTTTGTTACTTTACAATTTTGTCAGTTTACTGTACACTTGTATGCTAGGCGTTCCAGATCATTTAGAACATATTTTGATTTGTTTCCTGCTAGTGAGATTGATGTCTGGTCATAAGTTGCAGATGTATGTCCGATTGCTAAGTCAACAGAATGCATATTGGGTATGTCTAACGGTTATACCAACATGCCTTTCAACAATCAGAGGTGAAAGGAACACATCTAAATGCAGTAAGAGTTTTCTAGTCAAACAAGGCAACTCATTGGGGGTCAAAGGCGTCTGAAACTGGATGAAGAAATCCATCTACAACAGAGCAGAAACCATCACCTTGGATAGGAGAACAGCCTGGCCAATGGATAAGAATGTTCGTTTCTAAGCAGCCGGTGTACTGATATCGAGGTAGCGGGTTCAGTCCCTACACTGTTCAGTTGGACTAAAATTTTGACTTCTTGTCCTTGACTTGGGGACTTAACAGGTACCTCTGAAGTCAGAGTTGGTTCGCCTGATGACAATGACACTGGTAATAGGGAAAGCTAATCCACACACAAAAATCAGTCCAGTGAACTAGAAGTAGTAGCATGTGTATGGACTACGCTTGAGTTCAAAGCAGGCGAAGGCCAACAACAACAACAAACAATCACTTTAGATAGGAATATCAGCAGTTTGTTGTTGTTGTTGTTGCTGCTGCTGCTGCTGCTGCTGTTTTGCATATCCTATTTACAGGACATCGCTGTCAACACCAGCACTGCTGGTCTTGATGTCTTGGAAAGTTTACTTTCAATAGTTTGTCATTGCTTTCTGAACAACCGGCTTCCATACCATCATGCTAAAGCCAGCGTGACATGCTCTGCTGCCGAATCTGTAACAGCTGTGTTTTGAACACAGGTAAGCGGGCTCACGAATCCCTGTCCCCAAGCCCTTAGCCACGGAGACCGGCTGATATTACAGAGCATGATCTGACATGTTGTCAACACTGATCTGTGTGTTTCAGAACTTGTGTCCCTGAAGAGTGTTCTACAGAGCATGATCTGACATGTTGTCAACACTGATCTTTCTGTTTCAGAACTCGTGTCCCCGAAGAATTTGCCTGGAAGATTCTTATCCAGACAACTTTGGCCCTGAAAGAATGCCACCAAAGAAAAAATGGCAAGGCTGTCCTTCACCGCGACCTCAAACCAGCCAATGTGTTCCTGGATGCTGAATCCAATGTCAAGCTTGGAGATTTTGGCCTGGCCAGAGTTCTTCATCATGAGAGCAGCTTTGCCAAGACTTACGTCGGAACTCCATATTATATGTCACCGGTGTGTTAAACTAGAACAGTAGTTCCCAAATGTACATGTTGTAATTGTAATAATCTCAGAGCATGCTGAGAAGGGAAAGACAGGCATGCTACTTGCATAGTGGCATGTTTCAATTAACAAATCAAAGATAGGGGACATAAGTTGGATCTTTTCCTGAGGACATGACTATATGGTGGGAAATGTGCAGGCAGGCAATTTGCTGGGTCTGCAACACTGGGTGGGATATTGGTGCAATAAGGCAGATGTGGTCAGAGCCCTTTGAGAGTTGGGATCTGGGAGCCCTTTGAGAGTTGAGATCATTTGAATAGTTTGAAAGAATGGATATATCATCATGGCCTGGAGAGAATGGTGGAGCAGGCAGTGACCAGGGGATCTGGCCAACACTCAGTCCTCCGATGAAAGGTCAGATGAGCTTATAATCAGGCTGCATCTTTTACGATTTAGTCTCTTTGCTGGCTGTTGAAATTGAAAACTAATTGCTATACCAAGAACCTGATGTCTCTAAATGATGACAGTACCTCACTGCAAGATAAAGTGTACTTTGACGCATAGTGAACCTGACACTCCAAGGAAGTGTATTGAAGTACACTTGTTCCTGCAGCCAGGTGCTGTTGTCTTTTAGAGGGGACAGGTTTGAATCCCTCGTATGGTAATTATAGCTTTGAATTGTTATGTGTCAGCACAAAATGCTGTTCGAAATGGAGGAGTCGGGGTGTACATAGAAAACCCAAATAATGTTAGGGACACGGCCAGAGTACCAACAGGAAAGTACTGCCATAACTATGATGCTGAAATTGAGGCAATCAAGATAGCAACAGAGAAATTGCCGGTGCTGTGGTGAAGGGGTTACAAACACAGTTCACAATCCTGCATATCACGTTCAAAACACAGCTGTGGGCGATTTGGAAGCAGACCATCTTGCACTGGTATTTCATACAATGGTATGAGTGCTGGCTGTTCAGAAAACAAAGACAAACTACTGAATGTAAACTTGCAAGAAATCACAAACAGCCAAAAGATGCAGGGGTTAACTGTGATGTCCTGTAAAGATATGCAGCTAACTAACTTGTGTGCCCTCTAATCTCTACTTCTTTCTTCTTCTGTGAATGCTAATCAATGTTTGTGAATTAGTTTATGTGCTGCCTCAATAGTACCAATTGATATGTCTGTGTATTACAGTTAGTACCCAGTATGTAACCAACATCTGTGGCGAAGGGATAGTGAACGTGATTCACATTCATACATACAGCATTAGAAATCAGCTGCAGGTGATTTGGAAGTAGACTGCCTTGTGTTGATTTTCAACAGTGGTATGAGCGGCTGTCATTCAGAAAGTAGTGGCAAACTACTAATGTACATTTGCCTAGTAAATCACATATAGCCACAAAATGCTTGGATTTATTGCAGCATCCTGTGATAGTTATGCAACTAACTAACCTAGTATGTGTGACTTCTATCCCCAGGAACTCACAAACAACCAGTCCTGTAATAGTCATGCAACTAACTAACCTAGTATGTGTGACTACCATCCCCAGGAACTCACAAACAACCAGTCCTGTAATAGTCATGCAACTAACTAACCTAGTATGTGTGACTTCCATCCCCAGGAACTCGTCAACAACCAGTCGTACAATGAGAAGTCTGATATCTGGTCACTGGGCTGTATGCTGTATGAACTATGTGCCTTAGTTCCCCCTTTTACAGCCTCCAACCAAAGTGAACTCAATAGGAAGATTCGAACTGGGGATTTCCCCCCCAGAATTTTTCCCAAAAATTTTAAAATAAATTTTTTTTCTTTTTTTAG
>JACEFZ010013468.1:0-12048 GCA_014155875.1 Cepaea nemoralis
TATTTTTTTTAAAACACCCCTTTCCCCTTTTTTTCCGTTTCCATTTCCCTTTTTCATTTTTTTTTTTGGGGAATTGTCACTCATCTTACAATTAATTTCTCCTCAAAAATGAAACCCCGGGGACAATCTTGGCTGTCGGGTCTCTTTTCCCTCTTATGTTTTGGGGTTTTGTATTTTGTTTCTTGAAAGACTGTCTCATTTCTTGGTCTTTCTACCCATGATATTTTGTGCATTTTCCTCTGAGTATATGTGGTATGTTAAAATAGAAATGGGGAGAAAGATCCCCAAATTTCAGTTGCCAGCTATTATAGGAAAACCAGAAATTAGCTCGTAAGACTCCCTAGTGCTAAAACAGATATATAATATAAGATTCCACAAGGTATAAGTCCGGCTTTCTAGTAAAGGGCTAGGAGAGCACAGGGAAGTCACTGCTTTTCAGAGAAAATAAAGCTCAGTCTCGTTAGATTGGAAGCTATTATTGAACACAGTACATTCACAAGTATTGTAATGAAATTAATAACACTGTTGAATAAGATTTTCATCTTGTAATACAGTGATTCTCAACCTTTTTTGGCCCGTGCCCCCCTTCACCATATTTTCAGAACGTCAGTTCCCCCCTTTCATCTTTCTTATTTCCTACCTAAAAATTTGGCACGTGCCCCCCTTCACCATATTTTCAGAACGTCATTCCCCCCTTTCGTATTTCCTACCTAAAAATCCTGCCCCGCCCCTACACAGTATATGTAATAATGGAAGCTAAATTTAATAGCACATACTAGACGTCCACATAAAACATGATTTGTGGGTCTACTTACTTTATAAATTGAATTTTAGAAGTATGAGACGTACAGAACCGTACAGTATGAAAGGAAAAACAATATCAAGTAATCGGTTCTTGTATTAACGCGATCTTGAAATAATCTTAATCCCCCCCCCCCCAAACCCTAAAATTCCTGGGGGGGGGGGGGGGGAAATTCCCCACCGGGTTGAAAACCACTGTTGTAATAGGTACATGGGGAAAAAGATATGCTCCATGAGCATCAAATGTTACATAACAAAATTTATACACAACTACACAACTGACATAATTATTCCTATTTGTCATTCACACGTGACTATCTCACATGTTCTATCTTTGAAAAACTCTGGAACACCAAACAAAGTTCTAGCACAATTAACTTAAAGATAATTGTCCGTGTGTCCTTGATTAAATTAAGTACTGTTAACACTTGTTCATTTCCGGTTCTAAACTAATATTCATTTTCCTTTGTGGAAGGATAACTGTATGTACTAGTTGATGTTAACTCGCTGTTTAACTGTCGGTTGTTGGTCTAAAATGAAGATATATGGGTTTTGCATGCCACTTATCTGGCTTCTTGAGTGGCACTGGGCTGTATTGAGTGGCAACTATCGATGAACGGTCCTCTGCTCTTCATGGCAACACCAAGGCGAAGACCCATCCTTTACGGATGAATTCAACACTCAATATAGGGATGTTCCCAGTTTAGGGCATCATATGTTCCAACTGACCACCACCCATCATCTGTCAGTAACATGAACACAACCATGTACCCTTCCTCACAAAATAATTGGGAAAAAAGAAAAGTGGGCTGGGACTACTTCACAGGAGTAGGCCATCCAGACCCTTCTTTGCTATATGTTGTCACTCTCATGATCTGACGGGGCCAATGTCCCACACATATAGCCACATTACATAGGCATCCCTCTATCATGTCTGCAAGACATGTCTCATCCCTTTCATGCAGCAAGCGTCATACTCGGTAGTACATTCGATTACCCATTGGTCTATTTCCTCTTCATTGTATTGGGTCACAAAAATTTGTCACGTGTTTATTATTCCTAAAAGTATATATATAGAATAATCATATAAAAGGACATTTACTGTCTCCGAGTACACATATCACTGCATCAAATGCCAGTCATAGTCCAAGAGAGGCAACTGATATCTCTTCAGATTAGTTATGACTGAGACAAGAGAGACATTATAATATAAGGAATGATTCTTTATGTTCCATTTAGAAAGAATTATTAACTGAGAGGTTTCAAATCCTTCTGAATATGTCAAATGATATATTTGGGTGATTATAAGACTTCACTCTTACCTGGGTTAACACCTGGCACCCATTAAGTTCAAAAGAATTCACAACATCTTTCCTGAATTAAAACTATGATCAAGTACCAAGGGATGGACTCTGTGACAGCTTATACGAACTAGGATGATCGCTCTCTCTAAACTCTCTCCATCTCTCTCTAAAATCTCTCCATGATATTGTGGTTAGTTTACTGAATATCCTGTATACCTTAAAAATCCATGGTTTTACAGATGACTCTCCGTAGGTATAATAAAACCATAGGAATGATCGAAGTAATTGATTCCCAGGTAAAGCAAATATACACAGACATCTCTGTTTAGTTGATTCCTGCTATTGTTTAGAATACCAATTAAGGTAATTACTTCATCCTGTTGTTTATGTGCATCCACTCATTCTGTTGGGGTAATGAAAATATTTGGGTAGGCTTGTGGGCATTACTTAACTTGTCTGCCCCATACATTCCCAATCTTTCAATTTAGGAGTCTCTGTGTTTTTATTACACCTCATGTTGTTCTGGACTTAGAATAATATTTACCGTCTGGGAATCTGTGTGCTACCTGTTAAGTTTGCAATGTTTGAAAATGCACTTTTAATGATGCCAAATGCAAAATGTTACAGTGTATAACAGCAAATAACTCAATATTACAGCAAGTAACTCGATATAACAGGCTCCTAACAACAACAAAAGCAATACAAAAAGCGATGCAGTCTCAAGCAGGGAATTCGACTCTTGTTCAGCCCTCCATCCCCCAATGATGCATCACCACTCAACCAACTCACTCCAAGCCTGATATGTTTAGCTATCCCATGCAACTCCATCCTTGTCTTACCATATTGTTCATTTCTGTTTCTACTCCTCTTCTGCATGGAGTTTTAGGTCTTCCTGTATTTCTTTTGCTCTGTGGGTTCCAGACAAAGGCCTTTCTAGTTATACTATTCTCAGGTTTTCTCAGTGTATGGCCTATCCGTCTTTTCTTCACCTCTTGGTTCACTGGTGTTTGTCTAGTTCTCTCCATGAGCTCCACGATGGTGATTCTATCATAATAATTTATTCCTTCTGTTTTGCGCAGGCACTAATTAGTGATGTTTGTAATTTATTTGTAATCATTTTGTTGTTCTCTGTAATTTTATTCTTGCAGCTGTTTGATTCTGAAATATTAGATAATGGTTCAAGTGCATCTAGTCATGAAGTAGAGATAAATAAATACAATGGAGAAGAGAGCTGATCATCACATCTCATTAAGTTGTGATTTAGTGTGCTCCCACTCCTTCTCTACCTCTCACTTCCCCCCTGTGTTTCTCTTTCTCTGTCTCTCTCTCATGTCTGTTTCTTTTTGTCTTTCTCTCTCTGTTTGTCTTGGTCTCTAGCTCTTTCTCTTTCTCTCCCTGTCTCTCTGTCTGACTCATTCTCTCTCTCTCTCTCTCTCTCTCTCTCTCTCTCTCTCTCTCTCTCTCTCTCTCTCTCTCTCTCTCTCTCTCTCTCTCTCTCTCTCTCTCTCTCTCTCTCTCACTCTTTCCCTTTACCTATCTGACATTGATGATCTGTACACTGTTATATTTTACAATCTGATTATTATTTGATTGCTGTTGATGCCATGAATACGAACATTTCAGTGAATCAATATGGTGTCTTAATTGACGGACAAACGAAGGAAGCCATACGAAGTTACATACAGGAGGAACACTCATTCAGCGAGCACAAAGAAGTAAGCCTTGTTTCAGCCAAACAACTGCCTGATTTATACTTTGATTGAGTGATTTTTTTTTACTGATTTATTGAATCACTGAATTTGACTGATAGAATAATTGACATACATTGAGTGACAGACTGATTGACTAATTGATTGATTGGGCAATTGAATGACTGATTTATTGTTAGATTATTTAGCTGATTAACGTAATTTATACTTTATGTGAATTTTTTAAAGCTTATTAAATCATTTATTTACTGAATGATTGAATAATTGACATACATTGATATTTGGAGATTGAGCTACTACTGGCAACACTGATCATATACCGGTACGAACCTTGAGCCTCATACGGAGGTCCGAGGGAATCATACCGGAATACAATCAGCATTGCCAGTAGTGGGTTGTGCTCAATCTTTAAACCTCTAATCTCGAAACAACCAAATAAATCAATACATTGATAGAGTGATTGACTGACAAATTGATTGACCAATTGAGTAATTGAATGACTGATGTTTGTTACATTATTTAGCTGATTAACTGGTAATTTATCCTTTGAGTGATTTTTTTTACTTATTAAATCATTGATGTACTGACTGATTGAAAAATTGACATACTTTGATAGAGGGATTGACTGACAAATTGATTGATTGAGTTATTGAATGACTGATTTATTGTTAGATCGACTAACAGGTTGATTATGTTCAAAGACGTTCTTCATCATACTGTGACACTGTCCATTATTTTCCAAAACTTCTACGTCAGGTAACATTGGGAGGGTGCAGCTCAGCGCATGCACTCAGTAGCACTTGGAAGAATACCAGTTTGATTCAGCACATACACTAAATCCACACGTAGTATAAATATTCTGTCTGTTGGTAGGTTTGATCATTTTGAATTATTCCCAGAGCAATGGCTGTACAACCAACAGCTTACAATTTTTAACTGTTAAGTTAGCTGCATATCCTTTTATAGGACGTAGCAGTCAACCCCATAATTTTTATGCTGTTTTTGATCGCTTGGCAAGTTTATGTTCATTAGTTTGCCATTGCTTTTTTTAACTGAGCAAGAATTATTAATGTGTCAAGCCATGCATGATAGAACCAAGTGCAATGAAGACTGTCCTCTAGCCCAGTGGTTCTCAACCTTTTTTGGCCCTTGCACCCCTTTACCATATGTTCAGAATGTCATTCCCCCTTTCGTATTTTCTCCCATTAAATTCCCCCTGCCCTACACAGTATACGTAAAAATGGAAGCTAAATTTAATAACATACTAGAACAAGTCTAGTCATCTACATAACATGTGATTTGCGGGTCTACTTATGTTATAAAACAAATTTCAGAAGGGCAAGAAGTACAGAACTGCAAAGTATAGAGGGAAAAACAATATCAAGTAATTGGTTCTTGTATTAACAAGTCTAGACGTCTACATAACACGTAATTTGCGGGTCTACTTATGTTATAAAACAAATTTCAGAAGGGCAAGAAGTACAGAACTGCAAAGTATGGAGGGAAAAACAATATCAAGTAATCGGTTCTTGTACTAACGCGATCTTGAAATAATCTTAATTCCCCCCCCCCCCCCAACTATGAAATCCCCGGGGGGGGGGGGGGGAATTCCCCACCGGTTGAGAACCACAGTTCTAGCCTTTTATCTTTGGTTCCTCTGTAAATCATGTAAACCATACCTGTCTTTCTGCATTCACCAGTACATCATATAATTCTGCCTTTTATTTCTATTTCCCCCAGTACATCATATAATTCTGCCTTTTATTTCTATTTCCCCCAGTACATCATATAATTCTGCCTTTTATTTCTATTTCCCCCAGTACATCATATAATTCTGCCTTTTATTTCTATTTTCCCCCAGTACATCATATAATTCTGCCTTTTATTTCTATTTCCCCCAGTACATCATATAATTCTGTCTTTTATTTCTATTTCCCCCAGTACATCATATAATTCTGCCTTTTATTTCTATTTCCCCCAGTACATCATATAATTCTGTCTTTTATTTCTATTTCCCCCAGTACATCATATAATTCTGCCTTTTATTTCTATTTCCCCCAGTACATCATATAATTCTGCCTTTTATTTCTATTTCCCCCAGTACATCATTAATTCTGCCTTTTATTTCTATTTCCCCCAGTACATCATATAATTCTGTCTTTTATTTCTATTTCCCCCAGTACATCATATAATTTCTGCCTTTTATTTCTATTTCCCCCAGTACATCATATAATTCTGTCTTTTATTTCTATTTCCCCCAGTACATCATATAATTCTGCCTTTTATTTCTATTTCCCCAGTACATCATATAATTTCTGCCTTTATTTCTATTTCCTTCCCCAGTACATCATATAATTCTGTCTTTATTTCTATTTCCCCCCAGTACATCATATAATTCTGACCTTTTATTTCTATTTCCCCCAGTACATCATATAATTCTGCCTTTTATTTCTATTTCCCCCAGTACATCATATATATTCTGTCTTTTATTTCTATTTCCCCCAGTACATCATATATTTCTGTCTTTTATTTCTATTTCCCCAGTACAATCATATAATTCTGTCTTTTATTTCTATTTCCCCCAGTACATCATATAATTCTGCCTGTTATTTCTATTTCCCCCAGTACATCATATATTCTGCCTTTTATTTCTATTTCCCCCAGTACATCATATAATTCTGTCTTTTATTTCTATTTCCCCCAGTACATATATAATTCTGCCTTTTATTTCTATTTCCCCAGTACATCATATAATTCTGCCTTTTATTTCTATTTCCCCCAGTACATCATATAATTCTGTCTTTTATTTCTATTTCCCCCAGTACATCATATAATTCTGCCTTTTATTTCTATTTCCCCCAGTACATCATATAATTCTGCCTTTTATTTCTATTTCCCCCAGTACATCATATAATTCTGCCTTTTATTTCTATTTCCCCCAGTACATCATATAATTCTGCCTTTTATTTCTATTTCCCCCAGTACATCATATAATTCTGCCTTTTATTTCTATTTCCCCCAGTACAATCATATAATTCTGCCTTTTATTTCTATTTCCCCCAGTACATCATATAATTCTGCCTTTTATTTCTATTTCCACCAGTACATCATATAATTCTGCCTTTATTTCTATTTCCCCCAGTACATCATATAATTCTGCCTTTTACTTTTATTTCTTTCCCCAGTACATCATTATAATTCTGCCTTTTATTTCTATTTCCCCCAGTACATCATATAATTCTGCCTTTATTTCTATTTCCTCCCCAGTACATCATATAATTCTGCCTTTTATTTCTATTTCTTTCCCCCAGTACATCATATAATTCTGCCTTTTATTTCTATTTCCCCCAGTACATCATATAATTCCTGCTTTTATTTCTATTTCCCCCAGTACATCATATAAAGTCTGCCTTTTATTTCTATTTCCCCCAGTACATCATATAATTCTGCCTTTTATTTCTATTTCCCCCAGTACATCATATAATTCTGCCTTTATTTCTATTTCCCCCAGTAAATCATATAATTCTGCCTTTTATTTCTATTTCCCCAGTACATCATATAATTCTGCCCTTTTATTTCTAATTTCCCCCAGTACATCATATCTAATTCTGCCCTTTTATTTCTATGTCCTCCATACATCATATAATTCTGCCTTTTAATTTCCTAGTTCCCCCAGTACAGTCATATAATTCTGCCTTTTATTTCTATTTCCCGAGATAAGCCCCCAGTACATCATATAATTCTGCCTTTTATTTCTATTTCCCCCATTCAATCATATAATTCTGCCTTTTATTCTATTTCCCCATTAAAAACATATAATTCTGCCTTTTTTTTCTATTTCCCCCCGTACATCATATAATTCTGCCTTTTTTCTATTTCCCCCCGTACATCTATAATTTTTTGCCTTTTTTTTTTTTTAAATTTCCTTTTTTTTCCCCCAGTAATCATATAAAACCCCCTTTTTTTTCTATTTCCCCCCGTACATCATATAATCCTGCCTTTATTTTTTATTTCCCCCCGTACATCATATAATTCTGCCTTTTTTTTCTATTTCCCCCCGTACATCATATAATTCTGCCTTTTATTTCTATTTCCCCAGTACATCATATTTCTGCCTTTTATTTTTATTTCCCCCCGTACATCATATAATTCTGCCTTTTTTTTTTTCCCCCCAAAAAAAATTTTTTTTTTTTTTTCCCCCCCTTTTTTTTTTTTTTTTTCCCCCCCTTTTAAAAATTTTTTTTTTTTTTCCCCCCCAAAATTTTTTTTTTTTTTTTTTTTTCCCCCCCTTTTTTTTTTCCTTTTTCCCCTTTTTTTTAATTTTTTTTTTCCCTTTTTTTTTTTCCCCAAAATTTTTTTTTCCCTTTTTTCCCCCCTTTTTCCCCCCCCCTTTTTTTTTTTTTTTCCCCTTTTACCCAAAAAATTTTTTTTTCCCTTTTTTTTTTTTCCCCTTTTTTCCCTTTTTTTTTTTTTTTCCCCTTTTTTTAAAATTTTTTTTTTTTTTTAATTTTTTTTTTTTTTTCCTTTTTTCCCCTTTTTTTTAAATTTTTTAAATTTTTTTTTTAATTTTTTAAAACCCTTTTAAATTTTTTTTTTAAAATTTTTTAAAAACCCTTTTAAATTTTTTTTTTAATTTCCCCCCCAAAAATTTTTTTTTTTTTTTTTCCCCCCCAAAATTTTTTTTTTCCTTTTTTTTTCCCCCTTTTTTTAAATTTTTTTTTTAAAAAAATTTTTTTTTTTTTTTTTTTTTTTTTTTTCCCCCCCTTTTTTTTTTTTCCCCCTTTTTTATTTCCCCCCTTTTTTTTTTCCCCTTTTTAAAAATTTTCCCCCCCTTTTTTTTTTTTCCCCTTTTTTTTTTCCCCCCCTTTTTTTTTTTTTATTTTTTTTTTCCTTTTATTTTTTCCCCTTTTTTTTTTCCCCCCCATTTTTTTCCCCTTTTTAAAAATTTTCCCCCCCTTTTTTTAAAATTTCCCCCCCCTTTTTTTTTTTTTTAAAATTTCCCCCTTTTTTTCTTTTCCCCCTTTTTTTAAAATTTCCCCTTTTTTATTTTCCCCCCTTTTTTTAAAATTTCCCCCTTTTTTTAAAAAATTTTTTTTTTTTTTCCCTTTTTTTTTTTCCTTTTATTTTTTCCCCATTTTTTTTAAAAAAATTTTTTTTAATTTTTTTTTTTTAATTTTTTAAAAAAATTTTTTTTTTTTTTTTTTTTTTAAAAAAACCCCTTTTTTTTTTTTTTTAAAAAAATTTTTTTTTTTTTTTTTTTTTAAAAAACCCCTTTTTTTTTTTTAAAAAAATTTTTTTTTTTTTTTCCCCATTTTTTTTTTTTTTATTTTTTTCCCCTTTTTTTTTTTTCCCCCCCTTTTTTTTTTTTCCCCCAAAAAATTTTTCCTTTTATTTTTTCCCCATTTTTTTTTTCCTTTTATTTTTTTCCCCATTTTTTTTTTCCTTTTTTTTTCCCCCTTTTTTTTTCCCCCCCTTTTTTTTTTCCCCTTTTTTTTTTCCTTTTTTTTTTCCCCTTTTTTTTTTCCCCCCCTTTTTTTTTTTCCCCATTTTTTTTTCCCCCTTTTTTTAAAATTTTCCCCCCCTTTTTTTTTCCCCTTTTTTTTAATTTTTTCCCCCCTTTTTTTTTCCCCCTTTTTTTTTTCCCCCTTTTTTTAATTTCCCCCCTTTTTTTTTTTCCCCCCCATTTAAAATTTCCCCTTTTCTTTTTTTTTCCCCCCAAAAAATTTTCCCCCCCTTTTTTTTTCCTTTTTTTATTTTTTTTTTCCTTTTTTTTTTTTTTAAAAAAATTTTTTTTTTTTTTTTTTTTTTTTTTTTAAATTTTTTTTTTTTCCCCTTTTTCCCCCCAAAAAATTTTTTTTTTTTTTCCCCCCCTTTTAAAAATTTTTTTTTTTTTTTTTTTTCCCCAGTACATCATATAATTCTTGCCTTTTAGTTTCATATTTCCCCAGTACCATCATATAATTCTGCCTTTTATTTCTATGTCCCCAGTACATCATATACTTCTGCCTTTTATTTCTATTTCCCCCAGTACATCATATATTCTGCCTTTTATTTCTATTTCCCCCAGTACATCATATAATTCTGCCTTTTATTTTCTATTTCCCCAGTATCATCATATAATTCTGCCTTTTATTTCTATTTCCCCCAGTACATCATATAATTCTGCCTTTATGTTCTAGTTTCCCCCAGTACATCCATATAATTCTGCCTTTTATTTCTATTTCCCCCAGTACATCATATAATTCTGCGCTTTTATTTCTATTTTTCCCCAGTACATCATATAATTCTGCCTTTTATTTCTTTTTTTCCCCCAGTAACATCATATAATTCTGCCTTTTATTTCTTTTTCCCCAGTACATCATATATACTTCTGCCGTTTTATTTCTATTTTCCCCCAGTACATCATATAATTCTGCCTTTTATCTTCTATTTCCCACAGTACATCAGATAATTCTGCCTTTTATTTCTTTTTCCCCAGTACATCATATAATTCTGCCTTTTATTTCTTTTTCCCCAGTACATCATATAATTCTGCCTTTTATTTCTTTTTCCCCAGTACATCATATAATTCTGCCTTTTATTTCTTTTTCCCCCAGTACATCATATAATTCTGCCTTTTATTTCTATTTCCCCCAGTACATCATATAATTCTGCCTTTTATTTCTATTTTCCCCAGTACATCATATAATTCTGCCTTTTATTTCTATTTCCCCCAGTACATCATATAATTCTGCCTTTTATTTCTTTTTCCCCAGTACATCATATAATTCTGTCTTTTATTTCTTTTTCCCCAGTACATCATATAATTCTGCCTTTTATTTCTTTTTCCCCAGTACATCATATAATTCTGCCTTTTATTTCTATTTTTCCCCCAGTACATCATATAATTCTGCCTTTTATTTCTATTTCCCCCAGTACATCATATAATTCTGCCTTTTATTTCTTTTCCCCCAGTACATCATATAATTCTGCCTTTATTTCTATTTTCCCCCAGTACATCATATAATTCTGCCTTTTATTTCTATTTCCCCCAGTACATCATATAATTCTGCCTTTTATTTCTATTTCCCCAGTACATCATATAATTCTGCCTTTTATTTCTATTTCCCCCAGTACATCATATAATTCTGCTTTTATTTCTATTTTCCCCCAGTACATCATATAATTCTGCCTTTTATTTCTATTTCCCCCAGTACATCATATAATTCTGCCTTTTATTTCTATTTCCCCCAGTACATCATATAATTCTGCCTTTTATTTCTATTTCCCCCAGTACATCATATAATTCTGCCTTTTATTTCTATTTCTCCCCCAGTACATCATATAATTCTGCCTTTTATTTCTATTTCCCCCCAGTACATCATATAATTCTGCCTTTTACTTTTATTTCTTTTCCCCCAGTACATCATATAATTCTGCCTTTTTATTTCTTTTTCCCCCAGTACATCATATAATGTCTGCCTTTATTTCTATTTCCCCCAGTACATCATATAATTCTGTCTTCTTTTCTTTCTATTTCCCACAGTACATCATATAATTCTGTCTTTTACTTTTATTTCTTTTCCCCCAGTACATCATATAATTCTGCCTTTTATTTCTTTTCCCCCAGTACATCATATAATTCTGCCTTTTATTTCTTTTCCCCCAGTACATCATATAATTCTGTCTTTTACTTTTATTTCTTTTCCCCCAGTACATCATATAATTCTGCCTTTTATTTCTATTTCCCCCAGTACATCTATATAATTTGTCTTTTATTTCTTTTTCCCAAGTACATCATATAAATTCTGTCCTTTTACTTTATTTCTTTTCCCCCAGTACATCATATAATTCTGCCTTTTATTTCTTTTTCCCCAGTACATCATATAATTCTGCCTTTTACTTTTATTTCTTTTCCCCCAGTACATCATATAATTCTGTCCTTTTACTTTTATTTCTTTTCCCCCAGTACATCATATAATTATGCCTTTTATTTCTATTTTCCCCCAAGTACATCATATTAATTCTGTCTTTTATTTTCTTTTTTTCCCCCAGTACATCATATAATTCTGTCTTTTATTTCTATTTCCCCCCAGTACATCATATAATTCTGTCTTTTATTTCTTTTTCCCCAGCATATCATATAATCCTGCCTTTTATTTCTACTTTCCTCAGCACATCATATAATCCTGCACTTTTTATTTTTACTTCCCCCAGTACAACATATAATTCTGCCTTTTATTTCTACTTTCTCC
>JACEFZ010013469.1:0-15197 GCA_014155875.1 Cepaea nemoralis
CCAAAATTTTTTGGGGAAAAAGCAAAACAACCCCCCGCCTTTTTTGGCGGGGGGTTTTTTCAAATAATGGCATGAGTGCCTGTCTTTCAGAAAGCAATGGCAAACTATTGAATCTTAACTTGCCAAGAAATTAAAAACAGTTAAAAATGCTGGGGTTGACTGCAAATTCATGTAAAGGATATGCAGCTAACTTTTATAAAACTATAATTTTATTTGTGGATGATGTCTGTTTGTTTCTGTCTCCAGAGCTGGCCAGAAGATGCTCTACAAGCTGTAGCATCACGCTACTTAGAGGACACCGAGATGGGAGAAGAGGAGAGGGCAGGGTGCATCAAGATGTGCAAACACTTTCACACTTCCACCAGAGAGGTGCGTTCATAGAAGTGTTCATGTTCACAGAAATTTGCCACATGAGTTGACAGAAGTTTGATAATGCTTCTCATTGTTCCACCTGTGTCTTATTTCTTTTTATTCATTGCCTGTAAATGGATATTGGCTGCATTGTGTCTGCTTACAACTAGAGATATTTGCATCCTTTAGACAGAACATCACATTTCGGCATCATTATCATCATGATGCACCTTGCAAAGAGGCATAGGTATTCATGTCTCTCCACATATCCCTTGTATTCTTGATGAGTTCTGTTGATGATATTCCTGCATGCCACTGTCTGAAACCATCAAGCATCATTTATGTCTTCCTGCACCTGCCTCTTCTGCTGTTGATTTTACAGGTTTGAGTTAGGAGGAAAACGGAGCACTTATGGGTTAAACCGTTTGCCGTGATGTTGATCCAACAACTAAGCTGTTAATTCCTCCAGTGATCTCCAGTGCCTCTTTTCTTATTATATGACCAAATATTTCAGTACTGCATTTGATTCTTGACTTTTCCTCTCCCACATAACACTTTTTATGTGGAGAATTTGTTAATTTCAAAATGTTGTAGTGCAGTGGTCTATACTGTTTGCTCTTTACTACATATTTTCTATATTGTAACATTCACATGGAGCCTTAAATTGCTTACCTTTGTCAGTGGAGCATAGGCATCTGATTCATGACATCTCTGCAATAATGGATGGATCTCCTGCTGTTTCTGACAATTAGCAAACAAGTGAGGAATTATGTGAAAGCTGCAGAGATGTGGTTTTATAGAAGAATGATGAGTACACCATAGACGGATATAAGAGCACTGAAGTTGTCTTGAAAGAAGTGAACTCACAAACCAAGAGAACTGGTCACTTGTTTCAGATAACAACTACCCACATTCTTTGGACATGTCATGAGAAGAGGAAAGCTGGAGTTTGTTGTCACAACTGGGAAAGTTGAGGGGAGGAGAGGCAGGAGAAAACCAAGATAGAAGATGCAAGACAGTTTGACATCAGGGTATGAAGGAACAACAGTATCAGAAATGATTTGCAGTACACAAGACAGAAGGCTGTGGATAGACATGATCACTAACACCACATGGCATGGACTATAGAAGAAGAAGAAGAAGAATACTGAACAGGCAGGGGGATTTACTCATCCTTGCCTAATCTGTATGATATTTTTGTATTTCAGATTTGCTTTCTGTTATTTAGACTCCAATAATTGTCAATCTTATTTATAATTTCATTAATTGATCAAGGTGAAGTCACTCTAGTTTGCATACAGTACTGTTGTTTCATGTAATATAAAACAATAAATGTGACGTACAAAGCAGTGTAAAATGCAGCATTCAGATGTAAGTAATTTAAATGACCCATTCCTTTATACATATTGGGTCTGTGGTACTAGTCCCATATTTGTATATACCAACTAGCACAACTAGGATTGGTCTCTGTGGCTAAGGGCTTGCGAACGCGGTTTGTGAGCCCGTATACCCGGGTTCGAAACACAGTGGTGCTGGTTTTTTCGAAAAAGGTATAGGGGCCGGTCGTTCGGAAAGCAATGGCAAACTACTGAACGTAACACTTGCCTAGTACATCAACAGGAGCTGAAAATGTTGGTGTTGACTGCAATGTCCCGTAAGGGATACGCAACAAAATAAAAATAAAAAACTAGCACTTGGTGGGTGCTGTGGGCAGGCTCATGCTAAACACAGCCACGGGGATGGCAGGCAAGCATTCTAACAATAGCGACTTCCATCATTAAGATGTGCTTATTCAAATTTGACACAGATGATGTGACAGATGTGTAACATGCCAGCTGTGTAACATAACATGACAGCTCTTAACCACAGAATGTGAGATACCTGTTAACCACAGACACAAGACAGCTGTTAGCCACAGAAAATAAGACAGCTGTTAACCACCAAAAGTGACACAAGCACAGAAAACAAGACAGTTGTATACCAAGGAAATCAAAACAGCTACAGGGCACAAAAACAAGACAGCTATAGGACACATCTCCACATCTGTTATTTGCTTTGGTTTATAGCAGTCTTGTTTTCCTTCTGTGTTCTATGGGTGTCATGTTTTCTGTGTCATATAGCTGTCTTGTTTTTGTGCCCTGTAGCTGTTTTGATTTCCTTGGTATACAACTGTCTTGTTTTCTGTGCTTCATTGTGTCACTTTTGGTGGTTAACAGCTGTCTTATTTTCTGTGGCTAACAGCTGTCTTGTGTCTGTGGTTAACAGGTATCTCACATTCTGTGGTTAAGAGCTGTCTTGTTATGCACATGTTATGTTACACAGCTGGCATGTTACACATCTGTCACATCATCTGTGGCCTACCAGTAGCTACAGTATAACTTACTTGTGTGTGTCTTGTCTAGGTATCTGAGAAGTTCCTGCTGGAGTTGGAACGCCATAACTATGTCACGCCAACTTCCTACTTGGAACTGATCAGTACCTTCAAAGTGTTGCTTGACAAGAAGAGAGAGTAAGAAGCAGTCATAGTTTTCACCTGTTATATACACCATACTCATTTGTAACAAAAGGATGCTGTTTTTTAGTTAGTTCATTTTTATGCAAGATCATGTTGTTGTTATTATTATTAGGGCCTGCTTGGCATAGTGGTTAAATGTTGAGCTCCTGTTCAGTAGGTCATGTGTGGATTCTCAGATTCTGTCATTCAATTCTTGAGTGCAGCTGTTTGCTGAGACCCCTGGATGTCATTGCCAGGAGTACGTAGTTCATACAATGCTTTCAGCAGGTACTTGACTGCTCAGCAGAGAGAGACTGGGCCAGATGGGAGCAAACCTGATGCTGTGAAGTTGATCCTTTTGCATTTCAACCCTTATTATGATGATGATTATTATTAAAGAGATATACGTGGCTGCAGGGTTTTGTGTGCTTGCACTTAAACTCCTGGTACATTGACAGCAGGATAGTGGGTTCATTCCCTACACCGGTCAGTGGGTTCATTCCCTACACCAGTCAGTGGGTTCATTCCCTACACCGGTCAGTTGGACTTAAACCTGGACTTCTCTTTCAGAAAGTCATGGCCAACTGCTCAATGTAACAATTAACTAGAAAATCAACCTGGGGTTGGGGTTGATTGCACCGTCCTGCAGAGACCATGCAACTATATTGATATTAATAATATTATTATTATTGTTTTATTATTATTATTATTATTATTATTATTATTATTATTATTATTATTATTATTATTATTATGTGTATTCTTCTGTAGTAAACGAGCAGTATATTAAACATTATTCTCCTGTAGTATAACCTCTATGATGATAACAGAAAGGAACAGTATGATATTAGATTTAATAATGAAGGACCGCCAATTTTGAAGATGGAGATTCGAAATGTTCATAAGCATATGAAAGCTGGCAAGGCCCCCGGTGCAGATAATATCACAACAGAAATGATTAAAGCTTTAGAAGAATATGGAATAGATCAAGTCACCAGACTGCTGAACACATTATATGATAATGGAGATATACCTTCTGAATTATGTAACTCTGAATTTATTGCAATCCCAAAGAAATCAGGAGCCTTGGAATGTGATCAACATAGAACAATTAGTATAATGCGTCACATCACAAAGTTTTGCTACGAATTATCATGCAAAGAGTGAGGAAGACATTACAACCTGAAATAGGGAAAGAACAATGTGGGTTTGTAGAAGGAAAGGGTACAGTAAATGCTGTGTATATGCTGCGGACAGTTATTGAACGTGCTATAAAAGTAAACAAGGATATACATCTTTGACTACACAAAGGCTTTTGATAGATTTAGACATGTCAACATGGTGGATATGCTTGAAGATCTACAAATTGATGGGAAAGACATTAGACTTATAAAAAACATATATTGGAAACAAGCTGCATAAGGATTGATAATGAAATGGGACAATATCAGCCTATTAAGAGAGGTGTTAGGCAGGGATGTGTAATGTCTCCAGATCTTTTTTCCCTATACAGTGAAAATATTTTCAGAAATGTAGAAGATATAGATGGAATCAGCATTGGAGGACGAAACATCAATAACATTAGATGTGCAGATGATACAGTATTGATTGCAGACAATGCACAGGATCTGCAACAATTAGTAGATGCGGTTGTTGCACACAGTGAGCAACTGGGGTTAGAATTAAATTGTAAAAAGACACATGTTATGGTAGTCACTAGGAAGAACGAAATACCACAATGTAATATACAAGTAAATGAGACTATTCTTCAACAAGTGAAGCGGTACAATTATCTCGGAACAGTCATAACATCTGATGGGAGATGCCTTGAAGAGATTAGAACAAGAATTGCCATGGTGAAAGTAGCCTTTAGCAAGATGAAAAACATTCTGACCAATGAAGAGATGTCAATTGAAACGAGAAAAAGAATGTTGAGGGGATACATAGAGCCTGTTCTTTTGTATGGATGTGAAACTTGGACAATGAGCAGTCAAGCTGAAAAACATCTGATGGCTGCAGAAATGTGGTTTCTGAGGAAAATGCAAAGAATACCATGGACAGACAGAAAAACCAATGACCTAGTACTACAGGAGACAAATGAAAATCAGTAAATTGATTAGAGAAATTAGACGTAGGCAGTCAAAATTTTTTGGACATGTTATGAGAAAAAATGGACTGGAGAACTTAGTGACAGCTGGCAAGATCGAAGGGTACAGACAAAGAGGAAGACCGAGAGGAAAATACCTGGATGGCTTGGCCACATGGCATGGACTTGACAGGAACACTGAGCTGATTCACGACTCTGGTGATCGAGTGAAATGGCGAGTCATGACCACCCACACTTTCCGGCATGGCACATGATTGAGTATAACCATGTCCCAGCCTTTCCAGTTTGTAACCAGATGCTGACCGCCACTACAGACAAATACAAAAAACAAATACAGATGATTGTACATGGCAAGTTTCACTGTAAGTATGCTAGATTCTGTATTATTTTCCATTGAAACACTGAATTATAAAACTTGAGCTGAATTGTAGGTCCTGTCATTCTGTGAATATGGACTAACTTAGAGGTACAGTAACAAGTTTCAGGTTCGAATCCAGAAGTGGATGATTGTCACAAAGTAAGTCACCTGCAGAAGTTATAATAACCCTCCTGTTTTCAGGGCAGTGAGTTGAATATCTAGCCCTCTTGGATAAATGCGAAAGTTGGAAATAGTAAACAGAAGTGTGTAATTGAGCACTGTCTTGGCATAATTCAAACGGTGAGAAAAGCTATCAGCGGTGAAATGAATATATCATCTGTGCATGTGAATAGCAGGAGAAACCACCACATTATTCTTCCAAGAGTAAACTAGATTTATGAAGTGACATCCTCCAACATGAGCTGCAGTGGCGTAGTGGCTGGATGCTTGCCTGCCGTTATAAGTTCTCGGATGGCTGTGTGAGGTGCACCAAAATGGGATCTTCCCAGCCCACGTAAGTTAGCGAGGCAGGCGTTTCAAGAATGTAACCGCATCGTGCAGCCAGGGTCGTGGTTTGAGCGGGCAAAAGAGCCAAATTTGTACGACCGTTCGACAAAGTCTCGATAAGCGCCCACTCTCTCTCGATGAGTAGTGGGCCTGCAGTCAGTAAGCTGGTATAGCTTTTTTTTCGGTCAGTCCTGCCGGCGTAGCTTGAAAGCTCGTCGGTAGGCGTCCAGTGGTTTTGCATGTATCACCTTGTACCGGGAGGCCGCGCTTTAGCGATGCTACTCTTGGCTTGCGTGTGCGTGAATAGTCCGTCTGTCCGATAGATATCTGGTTGATCCTGCCAGTAGTCATATGCTTGTCTCAAAGTACAAGGTGTGCGTGAATGTCTGGCCTGTCAGTCGCCATGTGCACTTGTGCGCTGGTGAGGCTCAACCGTAAATCGGGAGATCTGCTCGCATCCTAGACGAGCAGTACCTTCTGTAGGCAGCTTCTCGCCTCATGTATGTGTGGTCCGTTCTGGCGGTCAGTCCGTCTTCGGCGAAGGAAATCTTGTTGATCCTATAAGTAATCATACGCTCATTGCTTGTCGCTACGCTTGTCTTAAAACTGAAAATTAAAGGAATTGGCGGAAGGGCTGTTTGCACGAGACTCTCGAGAGCCAATATATACAGGGATAACTGGCCCATGGCAGCCTAACGTCCACTGCATCTGTGTCCGTCTTCCAGTCGTCTTGCCATGCTCGCCACTGGAGCCAGACAGACACAGACGAGGGAGCGGGGGCGAAGGTGTTGCGCGACCACTTCCTCGCTATACAAAACCAAAGCGCAAGTCATTCGTTCCTCATCAAAAGATGTAGTGTAATGAATGGTCATCGTCAATGAATGGTCAACGTCATTCATGATGGACGAACATTGATCAGTATTGGGTCGGATTCAGATTGTAAAAAATACACCTGGGCTACCAGGTCGACTCTAGCTAACGTGGACACCAGTACATATCTTGGGAAGTAAAGGTGACTGGCTTGACACCGGCCACATCAGCCACCGAGTACAGATTGGGTACTATACAAATATGGGTCTAACACTGTATGTCCAACACACCAAGGGTGTGTAAAAGAGTGCTAGACTAGTCAACTGCCGACATGTTCGTTGAATGCCAAACTAGTCTTTGGACTACATAACCTGACATAACAAGGTTCTGTGAGTGACTGCTCTGTTTTACTCTGTTTTGTTACAGTGAAGTTATGAAACAAAAACGCAGATACGAAGTTGGTCTCGAAAAACTGGACTCTGCTGCTTCCCAAGTGTCTGTTATGCAGAAAGAATTGACAGATCTACAGCCTCAACTTGTGATTGCTTCCACCGAGGTATCTGAGATCATGGCTGTTATTGAAAAGGAATCTGCTGAAGTAGCAAAAGTAGAGAAGGTAAGGTTTAGGCTATTGTCATTGGGATGCACACAAGGTTTAATTAAGTATATGGTGTTAATTGATGATGTTTTACTGATCTTCACACATTTGTGATTGGCTGTTCTCTATGTGTATCGGTCATTTTTATCATTTGTGTTTGTACTTCTTACATTTAGTCTAGATTACACTACAGAAATCTAACAACACATTTGTATTTTACAAGGTGTTTACATTTGGGCCCTGTGGAAGTAATACACTTGTGATTTTGTTGTTATTATGCCCATTTCTCTTCTCTGTCTCTCTTGCGCTCTCTCTCTCTCTCTCTCTCTCTCTCTCTCTCTCTCTCTCTCTCTCTCTCTCTCTCTCTCTCTCTCTTGTCCTCTCACGTCCTCTCACTCTCTTACTTGCTCACTCTCTCACTCACTTGCTGTCTCTCGCTTGCTGTCTCTCACTCACTCTGTCTATCTTGCTCGCTCAGTTTCCCTCTCTCTCTCTGTCTCTCTCTCTCTCTCTCTTGCTTGCTCTCTCTCACTCTCTCTCTCCCGCTCACTCTCTCTCTCTCAATTTCACTCTCTCTCTCTCTCTCTCTCTCTCTCTCTCTCTCTCTCTCTCTCTCTCTCTCTCTCTCTCTCTCTCTCTCTCACACTCTCTCTCTCACCCCTAACCCGCTAGTGTTGTGACCTTCTAGGAGTGAAATATTTCAGATAAAAAGTGAATGGCTGTAACATCCTCACATTCCTTGCTTTGTTAAAAAAAAAAACAATAATCCAAGCTGACTTTTTACCCTGCACTTCTCACGCTGGTAGCAGATGTTGTACATCTTCACAGTTTCACCCCACTGCCTGCCTGCAGATGTACATCTTCGCAGCTTCACCCCTCTGCCTGCCTGCAGATAGTGAATGTACGTGAAATGTGACAGAGAAGCTCAGCAAAATAAGATACAGACAGACATTTGACCATAGTGTTTGTAACAAGCAAACAGACAAAAAGTACACTTGGCTAGAAACAGCAGTATCCTAATTCATAAACAGATGGTTATCTATACATCACAATAAAGTAAAATACAATGAAAACTGAAACTAGAAGTTGAAAAAGCAAAAGTAATAATAGTAATAATAATAATAATAATAATAATAATATGTTTTAAAAACATTTAACAAAATAAAAGAAGAATCAGAAAAGAATTAAGTGAATACAGAAATGTGGGAAATAATAGAAGTGAAAACATAAATGTCGGAAATAATAGAAGTGAAGATGTCTGAAAGTGACCTCGGTGGTAGTGATTCCTGGCTTATTATTTACTTGTATGTACATTCCACCTGCACCACCTTTGGTAGCCTTGACTTGTGATGTGTGTACCCATGTATGTGTTTGTTTCATGTGTTTGTTCTTCATCCAACGTCACATATCACCTTCAAGCCCTGTGGCGATGGGCGAGCGGCAAAGCGGCAGGCGTGGGTACGCTGGCAGCCGTAGTCGCAGACCTGCACACAGGCGGCTCAGGCCATATGGTCGTCTTCTACTGACCGGAGCAGCAGTGGGATTCGGCAGCCCCCTGAGCGACTGAGCAGCCCTCTATAGGAACACACTGCTCACCTCCATAGCATGAGGAAGGGGCTAGAAAAGGTGCCCTAAACATTGTCTGCTTCATCACTACCTAACCAGCTAGCCGCGGTTGGTGGGTACCCTAAACTGCGGTCGACATACAAAGAAAGATAAAACAAGCAAAGCTAAAAGAGTAAACCATATTCCCTTAACAATTGGAACTTGGAATGTACGCACCCTACTTGACAGAGACGGCGCGTCAGGTCCAGAGAGACGAACAGCACTGATTGGGAGAGAGCTGGGCAGGTACAACATCGACATTGCAGCTTTGAGCGAGACACGACTTGCAGAAGAAGGCCAAATCTGTGAAATTGTTGCCGGCTACACATTTTTCTGGAGTGGAAGGAAAAGCGAGGAAAGACGCCAATCCGGTGTGGGATTTGCCATTAAGTCGGCCCTGGTCGGCAAATTAGCTGGATTTCCAAAGGCTGTAAACGACAGGCTCATGACCATGAAGTTGCCTCTGCTGAATGGAAGGAAGCACGCAACCATTGTGAGTGTCTACGCACCAACTATGACCAACGAAGATGATGTCAAGAATAAGTTCTATGAGGACCTGCACAATGTATTAACATCTGTTCCCAAAGGAGACAAACTTATACTCCTTGGGGATTTCAATGCCAGAGTAGGCACGGACACCACCTCTTGGAGTGGCATTATTGGAAAGCATGGAGTCGGAAATTGTAACACCAATGGACTCCGCCTCCTTCAGACATGTGCCGAACATGATCTCCTGATTACGAACACAATTTTCCGTCTTCCCATGAGAAATAGGACATCGTGGATGCACCCTCGCTCGAAACACTGGCACCTCATTGACTATGTAATCGTCAGGAGGAGTGACAGACAAGACGTTCGAGTGACAAAATCCATGTGTGGTGCCGAATGTTGGACAGACCATCGTCTCATTGTCTCGAAAATGAACATCCACATCAGGCCACCACGGCGTCCTCAAGGGGCAAAAATGCAAACAAAGCTAAATGTCACCCGCCTAAACAGCAAGAAAATGCAGCAATCGTTTGAAAATATGCTGGAAGACCGCCTCAAGCCCAATGCTGAAGCAAAACAGGATACAGAAACAGAATGGAGAGCCCTAAAGGACACGATTTACAACACTGCTATGGAAATCCTGGGTCCAGCCCCCCGAAAGCATAAAGACTGGTTTGATGAAAATTCCGAAGACATCAACCAATTGCTGGCCGAGAAACATCTTCTCCTCAAGGCACATTTGAATGACCCAAAGTCAACATAAAAAAAAGATGCTTTCAAGAACATTCAGAGAGTAGTGCAGCAGAAACTTCGGCACATGCGGGACTCCTGGCTGAGCAGCAAAGCTGATGAAATTCAGGGCTTTGCTGACAGACACGATATGAAAAACTTCTACGACTCACTGAAAGCGGTCTATGGTCCTTCATCACCAGGCATAGTTCCCCTCCTCAGTGCAGACGGGGGAACATTGGTCACCGATAAGAAAGAAATCCTCCAACGCTGGGCAGAGCATTTCAGCAAAATCTTAAATGCAACTTCCTTCTTCGATGATGAAACCATCAATTGCCTTCCTCAAGTTCCCACCAATGAGACTCTTGATGACCTGCCAACCATAGTGGAAATAAACAAAGCCATCCAGCAACTCTCCAGCGGCAAGGCACCTGGTCCTGACTCCATCCCAGCAGAGATATACAAGGCAGGTGGGCCGGTCCTAACAGAGCAGCTTCACCGAGTCTTCACAAACATATGGATGAACGAGACCATGCCACAAGATTTTAAGGACGCGTCAATAGTCCACCTTTACAAACGTAAAGGAAACCGCCAATCCTGTGACAACCACCGAGGCATCTCCTTGCTTTCAATTGCAGGGAAGATACTCGCCAGAATTCTTCTCAATCGCCTCACAGCCCATCTCGATCAAGGTCTTCTTCCTGAGAGTCAATGTGGCTTCAGAAAAGAACGTGGAACTGTTGACATGATTTTCGCTGCAAGGCAGCTGCAAGAGAAATGTCAGGAACAGAACTGCGAAATGTTCTCCACTTTCATTGACCTTACCAAGGCTTTTGATACAGTCAGCAGAGAAGGGCTGTGGAAGATTATGGCAAAATATGGCTGTCCACGAAAGTTTGTCCAAATAGTGCGGCTATTTCATGACGGCATGCAGGCAAGAGTACAGGAAAATGGTGAGCTGTCTGAACCCTTTCCTGTCACCAATGGAGTGAAGCAAGGATGTGTCCTGGCACCAACACTGTTCAGCCTCATGTTTTCAGCCATGTTGATGAATGCCTTCGAGAATGACGACATTGGAATAGACATCAACTACCGTATGGATGGAAAGTTATTCAATCTCAGAAGGCTGAAAGCTAAAACCAAAATTAACAGCGGCACCGTCAGAGAGCTCCTGTTTGCTGATGATTGCGCTCTATACGCCAACTCAGAGGCGGACATGCAACATAATGTTTCAGCTTTCTCACATGCCTGTGCCAACTTTGGGCTCAATATCAACTTGGAGAAGACTGTAGTTATGTACCAGCCAGCTCCAGGGAATAATCACACTGTGCCGAATATCAAAGTGAATGATCATAGACTAAGTGTTGTGGACAAATTTACCTATCTTGGCAGCACCGTGTCACAAGCTGCCACAATCGATGACGAAGTGAATGCAAGAATCTCCAAGGCCAGTGCAGCCTTTGGCAGACTGTACAAGAATGTATGGGACAGAACTGGAATAAGCCTGCAAACAAAGCTAAAAGTCTACAAAGCAGTTGTATTATCCACACTGCTATATGCTTGTGAAACCTGGACTGTTTATCAGCGACACGCTAGGAAATTAAACCACTTCCACACAGTCTGCCTAAGGAAGCTACTGAAGATTAAATGGCAAGACAAGATTCCAGACACTGAAGTCCTAGAAAGAGCATCCATACCCAGTATCCACACTCTACTGATGAAGAATCAGATTCGCTGGGCTGGTCACTTGACTCGCATGCCAGATCACAGGCTCCCTAAACGAATTTTTTACAGCGAACTGCGTTGTGGTAAATGCTCCCAAGGTGGCCAGAGGAAACGTTTTAAAGACACTGAAAATTTCACTGAATGCTTTTGGAATTCATCATGACACCTGGGAGGCTGCAGCCAGAGACCGAAATTCGTGGCGTGCATCATTGCGCAAAGGTGCAGTTATATGTGAGGCAACCAGGACTGCAAGAGCTGTGAAGAAAAGGCAGGACAGAAAAACCACAGCAGGAAATCCTCCTCCAGAGACGTCAAGCATTCTTTGTCCACATTGTCAAAGAACATTTCGAGCCAAAATAGGCCTTATCAGCCATCTTAGAACCCACGGCTCCACACCTTCAACCCCACTGGATGAAATGAATGGTCATCATCATTCTTGATGGACAAACAACATAACATGTGTTTGTTTGCATTGGTTTATGTGCATGCATATGAGTGTGTGCCTCCATCCAACCTGTGGCTGGGTTCTCATTGTAGATACAGTTTATAAAGTGTGCCACTTGTCTAGATACATTTATCCATTTCTGTCATGACTTCCAGTATGCTGTTCATGTGCTGTGAGATCTCCGCTTCTTCCATTGTGGAAATGTACTTGTGGATTCAGTCTTGTATAAACTCTGCTATAGTGGACATGCATTTTGTGACACACTGTGTTATTTACAACAGAAGTCAGTGTAGGTTGCAGTTAGTTTCTGTGGGAGATGTTTCTATACATGGTGGGTTGTCCTAGCTGTTGTGCCTATAATTGCATCCTCTATCCAGCATAGCTAAAACCATGTCCAGTTCTGATAAACTTTCCATCTGCTCAGCACTTTAACCCTCCACCTGCCTCTTGTGACTTCATGTGACTCAGATTCTGCTACCCTACCCAGCTACCCTGCCCTCCTACCCTATCCTACTACCATATCCTGCTATCCTGCCCTGCTACCCAATGCTACTACCATATCCTGCTACCATATCCTTCTAGCCTATCCTACTACCCTATCCTGCTACCCTCCTCTGCTACCATGTCCTGCTAACCTGTTCTGCTACCCTATTCTGCTACCATATCCTGCTATACTATCCTGCTACCCTATCCTGCTACCTTATCCTGCTACTCTATCCTGCTACCTTATCCTGCTACCCTATGCTACTACCCTATCCTGCTACCATGTCCTGCTAACCTGTTCTGCTACCCTATTCTGCTACCATATCCTGCTATACTATCCTGCTACCTTATCCTGCTACCCTATCCTGCTACCCTGTCCTGCTGATTTGACCAAAGCTGGTTTACTATGCAATTCTAAGACCTATGGTGATATTTCAATGGTTAGATACAAATTCTGTCCAATTTCCGTAGTTGTGGGTTCATGTGGATCATAGACCTGGCTAATGAAGACACCTTTTATAGGGGTGTCTAGTTGGTCATAAGCAGACCGTGTCGCGTTGTGTTATAACGTGTTGGTATGGGAGCCGGTCGTTCAGAAAGCAATGGCAAACTACTGAACGTAAAATGTGCGTAGTACATCAACAGCAGCTGAAAAATGCTGGTGTTGACAGCAACATCCTGCAAGGGATGTGCAACATACAAAAAAAAAGTTGGTCATATGTCAAAGTACACTTGTTCCTGCAGTGAGGCGCTGTCGCCATTTGGAGGTGAAAAGTTCACATCCTGGTCGGTAACTATAGCATTCAATTTTTATGTTATCTAGTACGTCCTCTAGTCTGTACTTCTTTCTTCTACTTCTAAGAACGCCTTATGAACTACTCTTAGATGTGACACACAGTTACAGAAAAACATTCACCGTAATCAAAGATTCTGTTACAAGAATGGGCAGTGTCGAGAAAAAAAACCAAAAATAACACAAGTACAAAAATCTGATTACAGAAATCTTGTATGTGGCCTGTGCTTCAGTATGTTGGACAATCAATAATGACATGAGGCAGTGGAGATATGGCTGTGGAGAAGAATGTTGAGAATATCATGGATAGAGAAGAAGACACAGTCTAAGGCTACTGTATGAATTACAAGATCGCTTATCATAACTACAAGTAAAGGACAAAAGGACATGGCCGAATGGATAAGAACGCATGTTCTTAAACATCCGGTGTGCTGATGCCGAGGTAAGGGGTTCAACCCCTACACCGGACTAAAATGTTAACCTATTGTCCTTGACTTGGGGATGTAAATTACAAGTACCTCTGAAGTCGGAGTGGGTTCACTAATGGCAAGGACACTGTTAGTAGGGAAAGCTAATTCACACACAAAATTCAGTCCAGCACTACTAGAAAGGCATATAAAAAGAATTGGTCAAATATAGAAATTAGCCTGATTAGGAAAATAATAGACAAGCAAAAACAGAGAAAGAGAGAGGAATGTGTGCATGGAGAGCTTAAACATCTGGGCAGAGCAGTCATTATATAAGCACCACAAACTTCAAGAGATCATCAAATGCCAGAGAGAACTGGAGAGTCATGATTGTTGATGTCTACTACAGACCTAGCACCTGAAGAAAAAGATAATGGGGATAGCTCTTGATGTTTCTGTGCTAATCTGCTTCTCTGGAGTCAAGTTCTAATTCATGTTCTAATTCTGTAAATCTAACTTGGTGTGATAGTGTATTTTGTGATATAGTATTTATTGTTGTGCCAAATGTAGGTTGTGAAAGCAGATGAAGCTGTGGCCAATGAACAGGCTAGAACATCGCAGGCCATCAAGAATGAATGTGATTCCGACCTGGCAGAGGCACTGCCTGCTCTCAATGCTGCTCTGTCAGCTCTGGACACCCTCACACCTCAGGTAAGTGCCACATTCTGACCTGGCAGAGCCACTGCCTGCATCTCAATGCTGCTCTGTCAGCTCTGGACACCCTCACACCTCAGGTAAGTGCCACATTCTGACCTGGCAGAGGCACTGCCTGCACTCAATGCTGCTCTGTCAGCTCTGGACACCCTCACACCTCAGGTAAGTGCCACATTCTGACCTGGCAGAGGCACTGCCTGCTCTCAATGCTGCTCTGTCAGCTCTGGACACACCTCAGGTAAGTGCCACATTCTGACCTGGCAGAGGCACTGCCTGCTCTCAATGCTGCTCTGTCAGCTCTGGACACCCTCACACCTCAGGTAAGTGCCACATTCTGACCTGGCAGAGGCACTGCCTGCACTCAATGCTGCTCTGTCAGCTCTCGACACCCTCACACCTCAGGTAAGTTTCACATTCGGATCTGGTGGAGACACTGCATGCACTCAGTGCTGCTCTGTCAGCTCTCGACACCCTCACACCTCAGGTAAGTTTCACATTCGGATCTGATGGAGACACTGCCTGCACTCAGTGCTGCTCTGTCAGCTCTCGACACCCTCACACCTCAGGTAAGTGTCACATTCA
>JACEFZ010013470.1:0-102500 GCA_014155875.1 Cepaea nemoralis
TATTTTGGGGAATTTTTTGCCCCAAATTTTTCACCAGGGTTTGTTTTTCAAAAAAATTTTTCCCCCTTTTTTAAAAAAGGGCCCATTCACTTAGGTAGGCGCGAATCCCGTCCGAAAAAACGCATTGTGGTTGCTCCGAATCGTGTTTACCGTTTTCATTACTTTGCTTTATTGACTATAAAAAGGGCTTTTGATCCGTTAGACTGTCAGCAGGTGGATATGCTTGCAGATCTACAATTGATGGGAAGACATTAACTTAAAAAAACATTATTGGAAACAAAAGCTGCAAAAGGGATTGATAATGAAGGGGGGACAGTATCACCCAATTAAGAGAGGTTTGGGAAAGATGTGTATGTCTCCAGATTTTTTTCCCTGTACAGTGAAAATATTTTCAGAAATGTAGAGGATATAAATGAATCAGCATTGGAGGACGAAACATCAACAACATTAGATATGCAGATGATACAGTATTAATTGCAGACAATGAGCAGGACCCTGCAACAATTAGTAGATGCGGTTGTTGTACACAGTGAGCAACTGGGTTAGAATTAAATTGTAAAAAGACTCAGGTTATGGTCGTCAGTAGGAAGGAAGAAGTGCCACAATGTAATATACAAGTAAATGGAAATATTCTTCAACAAGTGAATCGGTACAATTATCTTGGAACAGTTTATAACATCTGATGGGAGATGCCTTGAAGAGATTAGAACAAGAATCGCCATGGCGTAAGTAGCCTTTAGCAAGATTAAAAACATTCTGACCAATAAGAAGATGCAATTGAAACGAGAAAAAGAGTGTTGAGGGGATACATAGAGCTTGTTCTTTTGTATGGATGTGAAATTTGGACAATGAGCAGTCAGCTGAAAAGCATCTGATGGCTGCAGAAATGTGGTTTCTGAGGAAAATGCAAAGAATACCATGGACAGACAGAAAAAACCAATGACCAAGTACTACAAGGAGACGAAATGAACATCGTAAACTGATTAGAGAAATTAGAAACTAGAACAGTCAAAATTTTTTGGACATGTTATGAGAAGAAATGGATTGGAGAACTTAGTGACAACTGGCAAGATCGAGGGGAACAGACCAAGAGGAAGACCGAGAGGAAAATACCTGGATGACTTGGCCACATGGCATGGACCGATACAGGAACAATGAGCTGATCCACCGACACTGAATGATCGAGTGAAATGGCGAGTCATGACCGCCCACGCTTTCCGGCATGGCACATGATTGATTGATTGAGAGTTTTTTAGAGGTCCGAACAAATGAAAATCACATGGTGACAAATCAGGACTATAAGCTGGATGTTGCAGAATTTCCCACTTCTTCCTTGCTAATGCTTCCTGCACAATCTTTGCTACATGCGGACGAGCATTATCGTGCAACAAAATTACACCGCGAGAAAGCATGCCGGGTTGTTTATTCTTGGTGGCTTTTTGCAGCTTGTCTAGTGTTTGCAAGTAGTGGGTAGAGCTGATGTTGACACCAGGTTTTTTAAAAGCCGGACAACAATAGCTCTTCATGGTCAAAAAATGCGCTCAGCATAATCTTACCAGTGGAAACATGTAACTTGAGTTTTTTGTTTACTTTCGGTGAGCCAGCATGCTTCCATTGCATGCTCTCTCTCTCTCTCTCTCCTCCTCTCTCTCTCATCTCTCCTCTCTCCTCTCTCTCATCTCTCATCTCTCCTCTCGTCCGCTCAGCATCTCTCTCGTCTCTCTCTCTCTCTCTTTATTTTGCTGCTCGCTCAAAGTGGTGAACCGCAGATTCATCGCCTGCCATTATGCAGAAGAGAAATGCGTCACCCTCAACTATGTAACGCAGCAAGTGGTTCAAACACCATCCTTTGCGTTCCACATTTGGTGGTCGGTCACATCCCTGTGCCCACTGTGAACACACTTTCCGATATTGCAGTTCTTACGAACGACCTTTGGAATTGTCCTAACTGACACATCAAATACGTTCGCTAGCGAACGTATGCTTCGACAACGGTTCATCTGTACTGCTGCATAAATTGTGCGATGGTTTTTTCTGTTGCAACAAGTATGCGCTTGACCCGACCATCGAAGATTTGTAGTGAACTGACGTTCTTTCCGAAACATTCGCGCCCAGTCTGTCACTGTTCTCTTCGACACACATTTGTTAGCCGTACGCTGCCTGCATTCTTCGATAGATGTCCACTGGTCGACATCCTTAAAATGAAAGAAACTGATCACCGCACTTTCAGCTTCTTTGGACGCATTTTGGATCAACCCGGCCATTTTCTCAATGGTACAGAAACAGAACCTATGCATCATGAGACGATAAGCACGTGCTCTTTTATTCATTGGTCAGTACTTATCACAATTACGCGATGTGCGGCACGAACGGATTTCAAATATATCGTAAGAAGCGATCAAGGAGAGTTTGTGTAAACATGGCTACCTCATCTAGTTTAAAACTTTAGCTACAATTCGACCAATCACGAATCCGTCTACGAAAGGCTTGGCATGAGTTGGTTGAGAGCTTTTGCTCCATTTGAAGAAGAAAGGTAAAAGAGATGTAGAAAAATATGAAAACACAGATATTTTTTTAAGTGTTTGGAAAAGGAGTTTGTAACAGCTAAATAATTCAACATCATTAAGAGTGACATAATCGAAGAGAAGATACACAGTTACCTGATACCTACGCCGAAGCCACGCACAACACAAATATTCAGGGATATCGGGTAATCATGATGCAGAATAAGAATGGCAAGGTGGGAGAAGTTAATTGCCAGAAAAATATTGCGTCAGCTTGAAAGGCAAAGTCTCTTTCTGACTATTCTTGAGGGAACCGGTCAAACAGAACCTGAGTTAATGAGGCAGTTTTTTCCTGTGATGTGTATGAGGTCATTGAGAAATGTGCTACTGCATCGCACCATGAGGATGCATATTTTGAATGTCTTATTGATTCAGCTTCTTGAATCAAAGTAAGTCCATTCCTCCTTGACTCGATCTGTGGAAGCCTCTTAATGTGGCAGGTAGTAATCAAACGGTCTCCTTGGCGATGGCGCTGCGAACGCGATTCGTAATGCCGCTTACCCGCTTTGGAAACAGCGGTGACCGATTTGGCAGCAAACCGTGTCTCGCTGGTTGTAACGTGTTGGTATGGGAGCCGGTAGTTCAGAAAGCAAAGGCAAACTTATGAATGTAAAACTTGCCAAGGCATCGACATCGGCAGTAAAATTCTGGTGTTGATTGCTACGTCATGTGAAGGATATGCAACTTTTAAATAAAAAAGTACTCAAACATGGCAGCTAAACGTCTGACCAACAAGGATACATCCAGGCTTGCCTCAAGGTTTCCCTCATCTCTAGTACTTTACAATTACTAACCATTAGAATTACAGGTGAGAAGATGACAGGACTGATAAGGGACACTGTCGTATACGAAGGACGTTTCAGTGTATCAAAACACATGGTTATCAGCCACTGATCCAGCACTTATTCACCGTAGCAGTTAAACAAGATATATCGTCTGTAATGAGTTGTAACAGTGTATTAAAAGGTTCGTTAAAAACACGGGAATAAGAAGTTAACAGCAAATCGGCCTTGTACATCAGTTGTCTAACATTTTTTGTTTCTATTACATGAAAAAAAAAAGAAAAAAAAAGGATAAATCTAGGATAATAATATTTCCGGTTGCATAAAACACCCCCATATATCTCTTCTCTTCTCTCATTCTCTCTTCTTTCTTACTCGCTCTGTATACATATAAATACATCCTTTCTGTCATACTCTCTGTATAATTCTCTCTCTCTACTCTCTCTCGGTCTCTCTCTCTCTCTCTCTCTCTCTCCTCTCTCTCTCTCTCTCTCATCTCTCTCTCTCCGCATTGACAAATGTAAAAGCTATTGGAGGGCCACACACACACACACACACACACATATATATATATATATTATATATATATATATATATATATATTATATATATAGATATATATATATATAATATATATATATATATGTGGTGTGTGTGTGTGTGTATATATTCCATTGGCACCTTTCCGTCTTGACAGACGATAGTTTGTTACATTGTGCTTCAAAAAGGCTTAATAAGTACGATCCATGGCGGTGGCGAGTGTGGCTGGTAAGGCCAATTCTTGCTGCAAATGTTTGCCCACAGCTCTCAAACGCTCTCCTTGGCGATGGCGCTGCGGACGCGATTCGTAATGCCGTAATATATATATATATATTCATTGGCACCTTGCCATCTTGACATACGATAGTTTGTGCTTTAAAAAGGCATAACAACTTTTACCTATGGCGGTAGCGAATGTGACTGATAAGGCCCAATTCGTGCTGTAAATGTCCGTTCACAGTGGGTGCATGTGAACAAGTGGTCATTTCCTCCATCATGCACCATCTTACGTCTCACACGCTCGGTGTGTGACTTATCTGCAATAATTTTCTCCTTTGTCTTTATTCCATTTCTGATGTTTGCCCTCCATGCAACACGTTCAGTAGCGACTTGCTCCCAATGTGCATTATCAATGTCTGTATCAATCATGTCCCGCTTACACACATCTTTGTATCGTAGTAGAGGCCGACCCTGAGATCTCTTACCCATCTGTAATTCACCAAAAAAGATGTCCTTTGGTATTCTACCATCATCCATCCTCCTAAGATGTCCTATCCATCTAAGTCTACGAAGACTGAGCATGGAATAAACCGTCACACAACCTGATCTTTCCAATACTTCAGTATTTGTGATTTTGTCTTGCCACTTAATACCAAGAATTCTTCGCAGACACCGCATATGAAAGCTGTTTAAACGTTTCTCTTGGTGTGAGTAAGTTGTCCAGGTTTCACTGCCATAAAGAAGAGTACTAAGGACACAGGCTTGATAGACAAGGACTTTCGTTTTGGCAGTAAGCTTCCTGTTCTCCCAGACTCTTTTTCTTAACCTGTTCATTGTTGTTGCTGCCTTACCAATCCGGATGTTGATTTCCTGATCTAGGGATAATTTGCTATTTACCACTGATCCTAGATATGTAAAATGGTCTACCATCTCTAGTTCGGCGTCGTCAATAAAGATTGATGGTACCCCATGTGCACATTGTGACATAATCTGTGTCTTCTTTTTGCTAATTGTTAAACCAAATTCAGAACAAGCATTGGAAAATGCAGATAGTAGACATTGCAATTCTTCCTCAGAGTGGGTTGTAACTGCAGCATCATCTGCAAAAAGCAACTCTCTGATCAGTATCCTCCTAATTTTGGTCTTAGCCTTCAATCTCTGAGCATTGTAGAGGCCACCATCTGATCGGGAGTAAATGTACATACCACCATCGTGATCATGGAAGGCATATTTCAGTAGAGGTGAAAAATATATTCCAAAGAGGGCGGGAGCTAGTACACAACCTTGCTTAACTCCACTCTTGATTTCAAACTCTCCAGAAGATGCACCATCAAACTTGATTATACCCTACATGTCTGTGTGGAACGATTCCACAATGGACAGAAGAGTTGGTGGGCAGCCAATCTTCTTTAGTGCCTTGAACAGACCCACACGACTGACCAAATCAAATGCCTTTGTGAGGTCGATGAAGGCATTAAACAGTGGTTGATTCTGTTCACTGTATTTTTCTTGCATTTGTCGGAATGAGAATATCATATTAGTGGTAGACCGGTTCTGTCGAAAGCCACACTGATCTTCACTGATATATATATATATATATATATATATATATATATATATATATATATATATATATATATATATATATATATATATATATATATATATATATATATATATATATATATATATATATATATATATATATATATATATATATATATCTATATCTATAAAACAAAGTGTATGTATGTAAATATATATGTAATATATATGTATGTCCTTTATTTGTTCGCGAACGGCCCATCCGATTGAGATGAAATTTTCTACACGCCTTCCTTTCATTCCAGAGCTGTCAACTGTCATAGTTTTTTTTTCTTCTTCCTCCTCCTCCCTCCTCCCCCTCCCAAAATACGTACGTAAATATATGATGATGATGATGAAAGAATCCCCGAACCAAAACGCTAGGGAAAGGGAAGAAAATGACGTGACTACACAGAATCGTCACACGGCAATCATCATCATCAAGTGCCGTGCCGGCTGGCGTAGGCGTTCATGGCTCTCCGTAGATCTCAGTCTTTGGTTTTTTGGATCAACTCTGCTGCTGATATTCCTCCATGCCACGGCAATATCAATAACAATTCATCTTTTTATGTGTAAGGAAGTTATCTACAGTCGTGTAGAAGGGAAGAACTAGACGAGTATGAATTCGGAATGGCGAACTCTCTCCTCCTCTCTTCTCCTCCCTCTACCTCCTCCCTCCACCCTTCTCCTCTTCCTCCTCCCTCTCATCCCTCTCCCTCCTCCCTCCTCCTTCTCCCTCTTCCTTCTCCCTCTTCCTCTCCCCTCCTCCTCCATCCTCCTCCCTCCTACTCCCTCCG
This sequence comes from Cepaea nemoralis, assembly GCA_014155875.1. Taxonomy (NCBI): domain Eukaryota; kingdom Metazoa; phylum Mollusca; class Gastropoda; order Stylommatophora; family Helicidae; genus Cepaea; species Cepaea nemoralis. Next base: position 6,487 of record JACEFZ010013470.1, read on the forward strand.
CCTCCTCCCCCTCCTCCCTCATCGTCCCTCCTCCTCCCTCTCCCTCCTCCTCCCTCCTCCTCCTCCTGCCTCCCTCCTCCTCCTCCTGCCTCCTTCTCCCTCATCATCCTCCCTCCTCCTTCTCCCTTCTTCTCCTCTTCCCTCTTCCTCCTCCTCCTCCCTCTACCTCCTCCTCCTCCCTCCACCCTCCTCCTCCCTTCTCCTCCTCTTCCTCCTCCCTTTCCTTCCTCCTCCTCCTCCCTCTACCTCCTCCTCCCCCTACCTCTTTCCTCCTCCCTCCTCCTCCTCCCTTTCCTTCCTCCCCTCCTCATTCTCCCTCCTTCCTCCTCCTCCTTCCTCCTCCTCCTTCCTTCTTCTCCCTCTGCCTCCTCCCTCCTCCTCTCCCCTCCTCCTCCCTCCTCCTCCTTCTCCTCCTCCCTCCTTCTCCCTTCTTCTCCTCCTCTCCCTCCTCCTCCTCCTACCCTCTTCCTCTTCCCCTCCTCCCTCTCCCTCCTCCATCCTCCTCCTCCCTCTTCCTCCTCCTCCCTCTTCCTCCTCCTTCCTCTTCCTCCTCCTTCCTCCTCCTCCCTCTTCCTCCCTCTCCCTCCTCCATCCTCCTCCCTCTTCCTCCCTTCTTCCTCCTCCTTCCTTCTCCTCCCTCCTCCTCCCTCTTCCTCCTCCTCCTACCTCCTATCTCCTCCTCCTCTCTCCTCCTCCCTCCTCCCTTTTCCTCCCTCCTCCTCCTCCCTCTACCTCCTCCCTCCTCCTCTCCACTCTTCCTCCTACCCTCTTCCTCTTCCCCTCCCCCTCCTCCCTATCCCTCCTCCTCCCTTCACATTCCTCCTCCTTCCTCTTCCTCCTCCTCCCTCCTCCTCCTCATCCCTCCTTCTCCCTCCTCCTCCTTCTTCCTCCCTCCTCCTCCCTCCTCCCCTCCTCCTTCCTCCTCCTCCACTCCTCCTCCTCACTCCTCCTCCCTCTCCTCCTCCTCACTCCTCCTCCTCCCTCCTCCTCCTCCCTCTACCTCCTCCCTCCTCCTCCCTTCACATTCCTCCTCCTCCCTCTTCCCCTCCTCCCTCCTCCTCATCCCTCCTCCTCCCTTCTCCTCCTCCTCCTCCTCCTCCCTCTACCTCCTCCTCCCTTCACATTCCTCCTCCTCCCTCTTCCTCCTCCTCCCTCCTCCTCCTCATCCCTCCTTCTCCCTCCTCCTCCTTCTTCCTCCCTCCTCCTCCTCCTCCCTCCTCCCCCTCCTCCTTCCTCCTCCTCCCTCTCCTCCTCCTCACTCCTCCTCCTCCCTCTACCTCCTCCCTCCTCCTCCCTTCACATTCCTCCTCCTCCCTCTTCCTCCTCCTCCCTCCTCCTCATCCCTCCTCCTCCCTCCTCCTCCTCTCTCCTCCTCCATCCTCCTCCTCCTCCTCCTCATCACTCCTCCTCCCTCCTCCTCCTTCTTCCTCCCTCCTCCTCACTCCTCCCCCTCCTCCTTCCTCCTCCTCCCTCTCCGCCTCCTCCCTCCTCCTCCTCCCTCCTCCTCCCTCTACCTCCTCCTCCTCCCTCCTCCTCCCTCTACCTCCTCCCCCCTCCTCCCTTCACATTCCTCCTCCTCCCTCTTCCTCCTCCTCCCTCCTCCTCCTCTCTCCGCCTCCCTCCTCCTCCTCCTCCTCTACCTCCTCCCTCCTCCTCCCTTCACATTCCTCCTCCTCCCTCCTCCTCCTCCCCTCCTCCTCTTCCCTCCTCCTCCTCCCCCTCCTTCTCCTCCTTCTCCCTCCTCCTTCTCCCTCTTCCTCCTCCCTCTTCCTTCTCCCTCCGCCTCCTCCCTCCTCCTACTCTCTCCTCCTCCTCCCTCCTCATCCCTCTCCCTCCTCCTCCCTCTCCTCCTCCTGCTCCCTTCTCCTCCTGCGTTCTCCTCCTCCCTCCTTCTCCCTCCTCCTCCCTCTTCCTCCTCCCTCCTCCTCGCCTCCTCCTCCACCCTACTCCTCCCTCCTCCTCCTAATCCCTCCTCCTCCCTCCTATTCCTCCCTACTCCTCCTGTCTCCTCCCTCCTCCTCCCTCCTCTTCCCTCCTCCACCTCCCTCTTCCTCCTCCCTCCTACATTTACCCAAGACAGACAGACAGTCAGACAGATAGTCGGGAACGGGATCTTATATGACTACTTATATAATTTAAATGAGATGCTCTCCACCATGGGCTGGGCCGGGTCAGACAGACAGACAGATAGATAGATAGACAGACAGACAGACAGACAGACAGACAGACAGTCGGGAACGGGAACTTATATGACTACTTATATGAATTAAATGAGATGCTCCCCACCAGGAGTTGGGCGATGCCGGGCCGGGTCAGACAGACAGACAGATAGATAGTCGGAACGGGAACTTATATGACTACTTATATGAATTAAATGAGATGCTCCCCATCAGGGTCTGGGCGAAGACGGGCCGGGTCAGACAGACAGACAGACAGATAGACAGACAGACAGACAGACAGACAGATAGTCGGTAACGGGAACGAGAACTTATATGACTACTTATATGAATTAAATGAGATGCTCCCCCCCCCCCCCCCCCCCCCCCAGAGTCTGGGCGAAGCCGGGCCGGGTCAGCTAGTATATATATAGATAGATAATGTCCATTTTGTTTACAGCAACCTATCACAATAAGTAATTATTAATTATTTATAGGTCATTAAGAATATAACTAATTATTGAGCCAGGAGGCGCACCACAGAAATCAGGATGCCACGCAATCACGCGTAATGAAATATGTCGACTACTGCTAAATGTTATGGCGCTCGCCCTGCTTTGGACCCCCAGGCAGGTGCAGTGCCGGGCCCTATGCATCGAAAGGTTCCAACCACAGCTACTGGATGTCCTTCTCAGATGTCCTGTGGTGCCAGGGGACCTGAGAACAGAGCGTCTGGCCATACCAAACAAAGATTAAAATTAATGCACTAGAATGCAGAGGGAGTCAGCAGCCAGCAACAGCAGCAACAACAAGAACAAACATAGAACTAGAAATCATCATGGACCAAGTAAAGGTAAGCATATGTTGCTTGCAAGAAACTCACCTCAACGAAAAAGAAATGATGTCTGGGAAATTGTCGGTACTATGACACTACTTTCTTAACTTAGCAGTCAGCATAAGGTCACCATACAGTGGATACCATTCCACTGTGGAGTGCCCGTAACGACAGAACTGATCGATTGGCTAAGGAAGGACCAAAAGATGAACATTCCGATATGCCCGTTACATACCACCAAAAGAAAAGAATGATCAAATCAGTTAGAAGGCCACCAAAACCTGCTCAAGACGACTACCACGTTATCGACATACCAGAACAAGTCATTATTCTGCGCCTCAGAGCAGGACGCAATAGATTACGCAACCACATGTATACACTATTCAAGATGGGTGAATCAGCCATGTGCACATGTGGATTGACGTCACAGACAGCAGAGCACATACTCAAAAACTGCCCAAATTACAACATGTCTAGGCAAACCTTCTGGCCTAGAGAGACGACAGTGGAAGATAAACTCCATGGACTGCTGAGTGAACTAAAAAGGACAGTTAAATTCACACAAGAGGCAACATTGCAGTTATAGACATATTTAAGGCGAACGAAAGAAGAAGAAGAAGCATTACATTACGAAAGTCAAGGACTGTTTACAAAAGTAGATAATTAGAAAGAAATTTTTTCAAAAATGTTAAAACAATCATAACTGTACATGGAATTCTGTAAATTTCAACAAAATAACTTAAAAACGAAGTAAAATTTTTTATTTCTAAATGCATTCACGGGCCGCATAAAATCAGTTGCTGGGCCGCATGCGCCGGCTGGCCGTAGTTTGCCCACCCCTGCTCTAGGCTGTTTATTTAGGCGTGCCCTATTTATATATTTTGCATACCTTATTATGAGATATATTCTATTACCAAGGATACCTATAAACTGTATATGTACCTTTGGTGAGCCGTAGATTCGCCAGTTACCAATAGTCCTCTGCAATTTTTGTGTTTCAATAGGATTTTAATTATGTTTCTAATTAAATGTCTTTTTCATTTTCAGATCACGTGTACTTCATCCTTCATTATGGCTACTAAGAAAAGAAAAGCTGACACCGAGTGTCGCATTTTCATTAAAGAATGGGAAGTAAAGTACTTCTTTGTGGAAACAAAGGACCAGAAAACCAGTTGCGTAATTTGCAGCGAAAGTGTTGCAGTTTTGAAACAGTACAATCTTCGGCGTCACTACGAAAAAATACATTTATCAGCATAGTTTTCTGGAAAGTTACGTTCTGAGAAATATGCGTCTATGAAACGTTGTTTAGAAACACAAAGAAATCTCTTCACGAGAAAGTTGGCTGAAAATGAATTTGTCACTCGTACAAGTTAAAATAGTCCATAAGATGGCAGAACGAGGAAAACCGTTTACCAATGGCAACTTCATCAAAGAGACTATGATGGAAGCAGCAAATGACTTGTGTCCCGAGAAAGCTGATTTATTTGAAAATATCAACCTTTCAGTTGTGCGAAGAAAAAAAGAACTTGGAGAGAACATCGTGCTACAGTTACGCGCGAAAACAAGGAACTTGTGGTATTCACTGGCGCTGGATGAGTCTACTGATCTCTCGAGTACGTCACAACTTCACGTGATTATTCGTGGTTTCAATTTGGACTTTGAGATAACGGAAGAGTTGACATCCGTTTGCAGCATGCATAGAACAACAAATGGAAAAGACAGTTTCATGAAAGTACAAAAAGATTTGCAATCAGCTTCGAGGATGTTAAAGTTGATGGAGGAGAAAAACATGACTGGAGTGAGGAAGGGTCTGATGGGGCAGATCAGGACTCAGTTGGATGATTTGCAAAGTCCCGGCGCTCTGTTCATACACTGCATCATACATCAGCAAGCACTCTGTGGGAAAGACTTAGATTTGTCTTGTGTACTGAAACCAGTCGTTTCTGCTTTAATCGTCTTTCGAGGACATGCACTCAATCACCGTTAGTGATAACTCTGCTACCGAGTGAGTGCGTGGGCGACACGGTGAGCTGTGAAATTCGCGGGGTATGCCTTTACATCTGTCCTGTACAGTGAACTTCTACCGGCGGCTGCTGAATTGACTGTTTTGCCCTTTCGTTTCACGAGTGCATTTTTCGGGAGACTCCTGGGAGTCGGCGCTGAAGCTGCGATGTTCGTGCTTTGTACGACACTTTAGGCGGGTCGCCCTGCGGTGAGAGACCAAGCCATGTGAGAAAACGCAGGTCAATGAGGTCTTTCTGGTGACTGCCGAGTCCATCAACGATGAACTGTGGTATTCGTCGATGAATTTTGTGTTGACATTTTGATAGCGGCATTATGCACAATGTACCTGTGCGGGCTGTTGGGTTGCCGAGACTCCTGTCTATTCATCTTTTCACAGTGGACAGTGGGGAGCATTTTGTGTAATATTCGCTAGCACGGGAATGGAGCATAATGGGGACGAACCGCTGCCGTGAAGTTGAAACCTCGACTGACTGACTGACTGACTGACTGACTGACTGACTGACTGACTGACTGACTAACTAACTAACCGTCAGTTACAGGCTTTACTTGAAGAAATTGATTCTGAATTATGTGACTTGCCTTATCACACATCAGTGAGGTGGCGCAGCTGCGGTAAAGTCTTATTTCGTTTTCACAAGCTCCGAAATGAAGTAGATGTTCTTCTCACTGAACAAGATAGAGCTGATCCACAGCTGTCAGATCCTACCTGGCTGTCAAAGTTGTCAATTTTGGTCGGCATCACATCCCACATGAATCAACTGGATTTGAAACTTTATGGAAAGAATAACCTCGTCTGTGGTCTCTACAGAATCATCACAGGATTTCGGAGAAAGCTGTCATTATTTGAAGCACAACTTGAAGGAGAAAACTTTTCTTAATTTCACTCTTTCAAAGACTTTTGCGATACAATCGTCGAAGATGTCAACCTCGATTTTCCAAACAATAAATTATTAGTGACTTGAAGAAGCATTTGGTGGAGAGATTTTTCAGAACTTGACAGAATTGAGAGTGACATTCTTTTATTCCAGAATGCGTTTGATTGTAACATTGATAATGTGCCAGCTGAACTACAGTTGGAGCTCATTGATCTGTAAGCAAATGACTTGATGAAAGAGAAGCACAGAGAAGGACAACTTGTTGAATTTTACCGCGGTGTCATGGTCTTGTTTAGGTTAACATTTGGCTCGTTCTCCAGAACAGGGGCGAAACAATCATATACATTCAATGATTACACTCTTACACGCGGCAACATGAAGTAAACCCTTTTATTTACGTAACCTATTTACATTGGGCACATTTGTGGAAGTTGCGTTCATAACAACTCGTGCATTATCACGGCAGTATATACATGCATCATACATCTTATAATAAAATAATACAAAATAACTCTCTCACTGCCTCAGCTCAAGCACATCTCAATCTACTAGTCAGTCACGCTAATCCCTCATTACAGCCATCTCACAACGATCATGAAACACAAGCATAACCCTCTCTGTCCGTCCGTCTCGAAGTCCTTAACCCGTCTGACTGACACAGGTATGTTCGGTCAGTTGTTCACTTCTCACAGTTCGTGCGACCCCTGCGGGGTACCGTGGCACGACGACCACAGGGCTTCAACTGGTTAGTAGTTGACCTATACTCGGTGACACCAGGCTGCCTGTCCTGATCGCCTGTCGTGAGCTGTCCTACACTAACTCCTGTCATGCAGGATACTGGGATCCTGACACGCTGCTCACCTGATGTTGAGTTTTCGAAACTGAAAAAAAAAATTTGCCGCTGGTATGGCATCCGTGTTTGGCACAACGTATGTCTGTGTGCAAACATTTTCAAAAATGAAGTATGTGAAGTCAACACATCGAACGAGATGGGCTGATGAACACTTAAAGCAATTCTCTTGATTAAGTGCAGGAATTCCAAACCAAACATTGATGATATCATAAAAGCCAAATATCAGTTCCACAAATCTCACTAACGTTTTTGGCTGCTTAATTTGTGAGATTCGGATATGTGCACACTAGGTCTGATGTAACTATCTTTTTGCTGACGCCGCCTTCTGTGATAACGTTTTTAGTAAATAAATATGTTGGTATTCTTAGTTTTTTGAGTGCATTGCACGCCATTCACCCATGAATAACTTAGTTTATCGTCTTATTTCCAAGAGCTTTCGTTCTGGCTGGCAAGTATTGTTAAAGCTAGTTTGCATATCCTTTACGGGACATTTGCATTCAATACCAGCACTTGTTGCTGTTATTGATGACTTGACAAGTTTACGTTCAGTAGTTTGCCATTGCTTTCTGAACGACCGGCATCCATACCACAGTGTAAAAAACCAGAGCAACGCAGTCTGATGCCAAATCCCTCGCAGCTGTGTTTCGAACGCGGGTATACTGGATTACGAACCTCGTCCGTAAGACTTTCGCCGCGGAGACAGGTGCAAGCTCGTATTATACAGTATGAGTAAACGGTCCGCGCTCGTCATTTTGTGTTATCCGGCCGGCGGTGAAACAAGTTTGGTGACCCCTAGTACAGACCATCGGCATTCTAGAAATGATGTGGTTAATACCACGCTGTCGCCATCACTCACCAAGACATTTCCATGTAACCTATTTAGACTGGATGGATCTGTGAGCCCAGGTAATATTTTATAATACACCACGATTGGTGTTCAAGCCCATGGACACTGGGATGGCAGGCAAGCATCTAGCAACTAGACTATTTCCACGCCTCTGCACAGTGTTGTTAAAACCCTAATGATACATTGAGACTTCGTGGACATAACAAAATCACTCTGAATAGGATATTGACATCTTTTAAAGCGTCATTATTTGACACTTTTCAATGTGCATACGTTTTTGGGTACTTTAGAACAATAGATGTATGATGTATTAAGGAAGTTAAATGATGAAAGCCCAAGCTAAGGCAGCATTTCACGAGATGATGGGCAGTTTGACATCGGAGCACTGTGGAACATTAGTAGCACACGAGACAGAAGATTTGAGTCAGACATGATCAACACAGCCACGCGGACTGAAATTATAAGAAGAAACCTCGGCACTTTAATAAACAATGTAATTTGGTTAGTATTTTAGGCGCACACATGGGCCGAAATCATACTAGGGTACTTCGTGTGGTACGTTTGGTAGGGAAAGTATCTCGGTTCTTCTGACCATATCAAGCGTACCAGAACTACACTTTAATCACAGCCAAAAAGGAAGCAATACTTTTTGTGTATCCTTTTAGGCCCACATACGGGCCGAAAGCCACACAACTGCTAGTAGTAATTGGCGAGTTTATCATTTTGATTATGAAATCCTCTCGCTCAGTCTGACCAGTTCAAGCGCTGCAAAACGTTTGTTTTAGCTAGAAGCCGAGAAGCGATCACTCAATGTTTTTGGAGACCTTTAGCTCACACCCGGACCGAGGTACACACATGGTCCATAAGCGCAGCTAGTGATGTGTGTTTGCGGTCTGATAGCTAAACCCCTCTCTCAGCCGCTCTGACCAGAAGAAGCACATTATAACGCCGCTCTGACCAGAAAAGGCACATTATAAACGCCACACAGCCAGATAAAAATCTTTTTTTTTTTTTTTTTATAATTTTTTTTTCTTGCCTTCTAGGTCCATGTGCAAGCCGAGGCCCACACATGAATCTTCAGGCCGCAGAAATGATTCAGAATAGCCTCCATCCAGGATAGGGTATTGGTAGGTGCCCATTGAGAACCAACCATTCGTAGCCATATAAAAAGCCTACGAGGAGGGCTAGTCCGATAATCATTTCTGTGTTAGCGTCGATGTGGCATTAACATTATAACCTCATTCCAGCTAATTCAGTTCAAACACTGTACATAGTGGTTTTGTTTAAAGTATGAGATGTTACCATAATTTTGCTTCATAATTCTCCAAACTTAACTTTTTTTCTTGAATAATGAGATGATTTATATTGTCTTGTAAATTCACATTAGACATCTATGGGTGTAAAAAAATGTAGTTGTGTAACTGCCCGTGAACATTCTTGCGGCAAATAATGCGGTTGTTTCCCTTGTCTGTAAAGTCCGGACAATAGATGTGCATGTAATTGGATTCTTCTTTTGCTATAAGTATGACAAGTGTTCAACATACACATAACAGAGGGAACCTATATTCCCCTTTTATTAATTCTTTCTTTTATTTGTTTGTTTATCTTTGAGGACAAACTCTGCTACGAAGATGTAACAAAGAAAACAACTTAAATTGCCTGTTGTTTTCTTTAAATGTGTTCAACTTGACGTCTTAAGCTGGTACGAAGAGAAAGGAGATAACTCGTGTGCGCGGTTTAAAAAAAAAAAAACAACAACATACAATTATTTGTTGCATGTCCTTTGTAGGATGTAACTATCAATCCAGGTTGATTGTCTAGGTCTAAGCAATTGTACATTCGGTAGTTTGTCATTGCTTGCAGAACGACAAGTCAACGTTGAATTCCAACGTAATACCGATGTAGGAGTTTAGCCTCGTTATTCGCCATCAGCGCATTGGAAGTTATATAACAACATTAGCGACGGGATGATCCCCGAGAGACGGCTACACAGTTACTTAATTTCAATAGCAAAACGCGGGAAAAGTGACAGACACACCAGCGGGTTGAGAATGACCACGCTACAAAATATAATCGACAAAAGTATAGAGAACATCCCCAGGATTTACAGTACACGGACGAGAAATATCATCTACTGCCTAACTTGCTGGGAGGATACAGATTGAACACTGAAACAAAGCGCAATGCTACTGTCTTCGCACATGGCACTCGAGATGGTTTTCAGGCGGTCTCGAAACTTGCCACGGCTTCCATAAATATGATGTTTGCGAAACACTTCGTACAAGAAGAAAACGTGTTGTCTAGAGAGCTTCAGCTAGAAATAGATCGGATATCATCTTGGTAAGCACTGGCGGAGTAAGTGTCGATCCCTCCAGAGAGACCTAACCTAGTTCTCACACAATGATAACGAAGTCAATACAGTAATGCTGTCTGTGAAACTATGAGGATAAAACACTGAAAGGTACAGATCTTTGAAATATTTGCTGTCTAGTATTTAAAGATCCAATGATCAAGTCCTACAAGAAACAAATTAAAACCGTAAATTGATTAGATAAATTATTCATAGCAACACTCCGGGGGGTTGAGGAGAACTGCTACCACACCTTAACTACGGGATGTCCTCAGACTGGAAAATAGGTGACTTCAATCTACGATACCGCACCAGCCTCTGGATACCTATCTCTCTTTCACTCAACCACTGGACGTGACCCTATTACACTTCGTCCTGAATGCATGACTCAACTCTGGTATCTATCTATGGCAACAACTGTGTGTATTGTACAAATGAGGATGATGGTGATGAGGATGAGATAGACCTAGCGGCTGCTAGGAATGTCCAGACAAAGAAGCACCGGAGTAGCCTCAGGAGTAGGTGTCATCATTGGAAAGGCCAGTGCAGTACGCCACAAGTCGTCGGTAACAGGCCTCACCGCGTGTATCCAGTCCTCCAGTCAAGATCTCGTCTTCTCCGGAAGGGTGGAGGGTGTACGTTCCGACGAACTGTTCCTGGCACCTCTCTTCTGAGACTACGTTGAAGTCCGGCCCACACTTTCAGCATAAGTCAGAATGTGTGGCCGGGTAGAGAAGTGACACTCCGTCGCTCACTGTCAATAAGTTCAGTAGAGTGCATATCGTGTGGAAGTACCCACTCAGTCGCTGCTGGCAAAAAAGTCTCTACTGCCTCTAGTGGTTCTGCACTCCGGGGTATCGTCCTACCCTGAAAGACTTCTACATGACATATAGGGTTAATGAATAATTAGTAATAGTAGGCAGAATGGCCCTGAAGTAGGGCCGGTGGTTGTGCATCCGAACCCCCTTCTGGGTTTATCAAATCTCCCTGGTTCACTTCCATATTACCAGCCCGAGTTGATGTAATACCGTGCTTCAGGTACTGTGGTATGATGGGGAGGAAGGTGCAGTACCCACTAAAGCTTACCCCTTCATGAAGTTGTGCTAGAGTAATGGGACTACTTTCAATTGGAGGGAAGAGGTCGCTGGAAGACAAAGTTACCCTTATTTGGCTCGGGATATCTAGGGAGGTCCCTGGTTAAGTGATGGTTCCTCTCCAATTTACACCCTCTCAAATGAAGTAGGAGAACTGAAAATGTTTCGCTCGTTTAACCCCCACCTGTATCCATTTTCCTTAAGGAAGTGAAACGGTTACAGGAAATATATATATGTATATATAATGTAAAGTTCTCCCTTCTGAACAATTTGGAACCTGGGAGTTTACAACAGACCAGGAATTTTCTGACTGTTCGTAATTACCCAGCCACTTTCCGTTCCAAATTCTTCAATGGTGTTCAATATTAATAATTAAACACATATGAAAAGTTTTGGCACATCACGAGATACTTGATAAGATAAGGAGGTAAATTAATATCAGTTTATTACTAAAAAATCCTGTGGGTGAAGAAGCATCTCATGCATCTTTAAACATAACAAACACATCAGAATACACAGCGAAATGCGTCTTAATGTCAATAATAGATCACTGATACAAAACTGAGTTCATGATGGAGTTAGTTCAATAATGACACACTGAGCCTTTCCACAGTTTTCCTCCTACCATTGTCTGATCTCTTAAATTCTTGATAATGTTGATGATTTAATGAATTCATTGTCCTTGAATAAAAAAAAGTCTCTAACACCATAGACTTGAGTTAATTAGTTTTTAAGTTCTCAGTCCTTTGTATGTTTACTATGAATGAGTCAGATGTTGACATCTTAGGTTTTGTGGTGTGGATTGGTATGACTTGATGAGTTTTGAGAGGACGTCCAAGAACAACTAGCACACAGATATTTGCTGGAGATATTGGGCTGGTAGTCCACTGTGAAATTGTTGTAACCTTTATTGAGTACTTATGTTCTCTAGGACAAACCAATTCGGGGAAGCTGACCAAACTCTGACCAAATGCAGATTTCCCAAATCCTATCCAAGACTGATCATTGGCTTTATTGCTCTGGATTCGTCCACCGTTTCTTCATCAGTCTATCCGTCCATCTATTCTGCGAACACCGTCTTTCCTCACCCCAATCAGTGAGGGACACCAAATTAAAAATACTCCTTTATGAAAAACCACATCTTGTCCTCACGAAGTTTTTTTAACCTGAGTGTCGGTTCTAAGCTCTGGGCTGTCCCATCAGCCACTTGGCGACGCGTTGACGCAACATTCCAATGCCAAACCGCGCAAGGCGTTCACTAAAATCTCTGTATTGAGTAGAGGTGCAACTGGGGTGTGAAATGAGGTGTGCAATATGCCACAGGTACTCTATATCCAAATCAAGTGTTATATACATGGCGCACTCTCCATGTAGCAGATATCCACACCCCGTTCTCTCCTCCCTCGTCAAGGGCCGGAGCAGTTAGAACGGTGTCACTGTTCTTCGTGAACAGCCTTGTCCCTTCGGTCGATTCGCTCACATTGTCCTCCTCTCCGGAATCCACTATATATTAAGCTGGCATTCCGTTAAGGCATAAAAACTGCAAGACAGATGTGAGGAAAGCCAAGAAGAAAAGCCAAGGGTCGCACCACGATGCGACAACTTACCTTCGACTCAAGTCACGACCTTGGAACGACATCCGATACTTCTGCCGACTCCCGCATTGTAATCGCCTCGACCGATCGCGTCGTTAGATACCCGATACGCCCTAGTGTAGACAACGTCATACTCAAATACCGGTTCCCCCCGTCCATAGCTCCGCCACGCCGGCACCCGCTACTTTCGATTTCAGGAAGCTGAGTCAATTGTGAACTCAAATTAACGGGTTGTTTTCCTGGATTCATTTAACCCAAACTAAAGTGGCTGTAAAGGAGCCCTGCGCCGCTAGGAGACTAAATATCCCTGCGTCACACTACCAGTAAATATGCGCCTTCAAACAGTTGACTCCAGGCCCACACAATGTTATCAGTTCACACTTGACATACTTTCCCACTCAATGATGTTATACGACTTCCTAACTCTACCTACCGACATAACGCTAATTAAGTATCTTACTCAACATACCTTCGTACTGTAACCCAACTGGCATGGTGGAGACGATGTCGAGGTTCTTCAAAACCTTTGAAGACATATTCATAGCAGCATTCATGAAATGCACAATTACACTAGGCGTCTAGCCTCTTGGACACACTCAGCTCAACTGACAGCTTTGTTCGGTGGCTCTATGAACAGCCCATGCGCGCGTCACATGCGCAGTCGTTTTACCTGAGCTCTGCTCACCAGATCATGTTTTAAAACCGTCTGGATTAGTCAAACCAAGGGCGATCATTTCAGAGGGAACCTGGTCGGGTATTCTCGGGTTGTTTCCCCTAGACCACAAGGCCGACAGAAGGCATTTCGTGACAGACAGTCACATTTTTTGGGACACGTTATGAAAAGAAATGTATTGAAGAACGTGGTGACAACTGGCAAGATTGAGGGGGAAAGAACAAGAGGAAGGAAGAGTTGTAAATACCTGGATAGCTTGGCCACATGGTATGGTCGAGACAAGAAAACAAAGCTGCTTCTCGACTATGGTAATCCTGTGAGTTGGCGAAACATGACCGCCCACGTTTGTTGGCATCACACATGATGATGATGATTTAAAGGTCATATAAGCAACATAAATAAGACAAGGAAATGTTTCAAATATAAATAAGGCAAGGAAAGGTGTAGCAGCATTGAAAGTTACGGTGGCGACGAATTTTGAACATCTGCTGGTAATTTTGTACCAGCGGCTGAACCTCCCGATGATTGGGTATGCCCTGTCCATCCAGACAATCAGAACGGCACAAACACAAAGAGACATTAAAAGCTGAACAATGAAGTTATGCAAATTATTCTTTGATGTACTGGAGATACATCTTTTCGAACCCTGAGATGCCATCTTGATTTTCCTTCAAAGACAACATAGTAAAACATCTTCTTCTGCGTTCATCCGCAGTGTTTTTTTTTTTCCGGACGTGATTGCGTTGTGCCTGTTTACAGCACAGTTGCGGTCTTGCGTTAGGCCGATACATGACCAAACATTTGTGATTGTCCACGTCTAATTTCTCTAATCAGTTTACGATTTTCATTTGTTTCTTGTAAGACTTGGTCATTGGTTTTTCTGTCTGTCTATGGTATTGTTTGTATTTTCCTCAGAAACCACATTTCCACAGCAATCAGACGTTTCTCAGCCTGTTTGCTCATTGTCCACATCACGCTTCACTTCTATACAAAAACATATGTTCTATATATACTGTTAAAAACAAACAACACGCATAGCTGTCGAAGGCACACACATAGCTATAATTTTGATATTCAATAACGTTTTTAATGTAATGAGTTAGTTGTTCAAATTGCACACAAGTATACCTTAGAGTTCAGACAATCAATTGACAGTTATTTTGCATCTGGGTTACGAGAGATGTTTGGCGTACGCGCTTGCCCGTGAGTATGGTGTGTGGCCCCCTCTGGCATCGATTAGCGACTGGCATCTCTTGGTCATGGATGCGATCAGACGTCTAATGTGGGCCTGTAGGATGGCTGCCGATTCTTCCTGGAGTGCCTGGAATAGATCCACGATGATTGGCTGGAGCAATGTCTTGGCGACAAGCACGTCTATGCAGCTCACCCCACAGGTGCTCAGTCGGACTCATGTTTGGAGACAGGAATGGCCAGTGAAGGGTGGGAATATTGTTGGCAGTCAGGAACTGCGTGGTCAACCGTGCACAATGGGGTCTGGCATTGTCCTGTTGACACACTCAACCTTGGGTAGCCAAAAGTGGAAGGACATTTCATTGATGTATCGTGGTGCATTAGAGCCTCATTCAATGTGAATCATTTGACTCCTTCCGCTGTAACTGATCATTCCCAACCCATTGCGCTTCCATCAAGGTGCGGTGGGGCTTCATTACCGCAATTCTGGGCAAAACGTTCATTTCACCCACGATATACCCTTCTCCGACTGTCATGACGCTGTAACAAAAATAAAGATTCGTCACTAAACCAGACACATCTCCATTGGCTGTCTGTTGCACAAGGACGATGCTAGTTAGCCCAAAGAAGTCGATTTTGGTGATGGTGGCGTGTAAGGACAGGTCAAAGATGAGGTCGTTGTTCCCGAAGTCCAGCGTCATGATGTCTATTCCGGAGTTTGATCAGACACATGACGTCCTGTAGGCAATGGCTGGGCAGTCGAGGAAGATGTTGGAAACCTGTCTCTGAGATGACGAAGCCGAATAAAGCGATCATCTGCTGCTGTTGCCACTCTGGGTCGTCCACTGCGATGCCGGTCTTCAACTGAGCCAGAGGCTTGGAACCCGTGCCAAAGTCGACTGATGGTACTCTGATGCACGTTTAGATGCCTGGCAACATGACTTTGACTTTCGTCTGCATACTGTTGGCCGATAGCAATGTTCCTTAAATTTATCGATAGACGTTTGCTTGAAAATGAACTGTTTTGTGTAGCGTTATCCTTTTATAGGGGTTCAGTTGCGTAGTCAGTGAATAGTGCTCACCCCAAACGTTGTTGTTCACGTACGCGCATCATGAGCTGTGGTAAAAAAGTTGGTCAGAAACACTACTGACCACTGCATTGTAACGAGTACAAAAACGAAAGCAATTCTGGTCAACACTTGCATTTGGCACTGTAAAGAACATTTTGAGGCTGGTTTGTATATACCCTGGCACCAACGTTTACTTACAACCTTATAAAAGCGCACCCTCGGATAGCTATGCGTTTCTCTTTTGTGTGCGTGTGAACAGTATAGCACCTCAACACTCTTTTTCTCGTTACATATGACATCTTTTTATTGGTCAGTATGTTTTTCATCTTGCAAAAGGTTACCTTAGACATGTCGATTCTTATTCTAATCTCTTCAAGGCATCTCCCATCAGATGTTATGACTGTTCGGAGATAATTATACCGATTCACCTGTTCAAGAACATTCCCATTTACTTGTTTGTATATTACAGTGTGGCATTTCCTTCTTCCTAGTGACGATCATAACCTGTGTCTATTTACAATTTAACTCTAACTCTAGTTGTTCACTGTACTGTAGAATGCCGCGGCATTGGCACCTTTCCGTCTTGACAGACGATAGTTTGGTACATTGTGCTTCAAAAAGGCGTAATAACTACGAACCATGGTGGTGGCGAGTGTGGCTGATAAGGCTAATTCGAGCTGTAAATGTTTGTCCACAGTGGATGCATGTGGAAACATGGTCATTTCCACCATCATGCACCATCTTACGTCTCTCACGCTCTGTGTGTGCTTTATCTGCAATCATTTTCTCCTTTGTCTTTATTCCATTTCTGATCTTTGCCCTCCATGCAACACGTTCAGCGGCAACTTGCTCCCATTGTGCATTATCAATGCCTGTATCAATCATGTCCCGCTTATACACATATTTGTATCGTAATAGAGGCCGACCTTAAGATCTCCTACCCGTCTGTAATTCACCAAAAAAGATGTCCTTTGTTATTCTACCATCATCCATCCTCCTAACGTGTCCTATCCATCTAAGTCTACGAAGACTGAGCATGGAATAAACTGTCACACAACCTGATCTTTCCAATACTTCAGTATTTGTGATTTTGTCTTGCCACTTAATACCAAGTATTCTTCGCAGACACCGCATATGAAAGCTGTTTAAAGAATGCCGTGTGGTTATAAGGAAAACATTAGAGGAGGACGCTATAAGGCAGTGGTTCTCAGCTGTGTAAAGGTGGGGGGGGGGAAGGATTTAAAGGGAGGAAATTCGAAAGGGGGGGGGGGGCGGATGACGTTCTGAACATAAGGTAAAGGAGGGGGGCATGGGCCAAAAAAGGTTGAGAACCACTGCTGTAGGGGTTGCTGATGGCTCAGTGATTCACGGCAAACAGTGTATGGGCTTTCTCAGTAAGCACAAGATGCAAAATTGTTTAGGAATCAATCGGTGCCTGTGCTGAGTTTCGCGATTAGCCTCACAATGGAAACAATGGCAGTAAGCAAGGCCCTTACATGGCTGTGCACGCAGTAATAGACACATACTTGTGTGCTTGGCGACTCCAGACAATTCAACGCATAAACAAATTCAGTAGTTGTCGCTCATAGAAGTAGAAGAACGAAATAGAGACCAAAGGACACACTAGACAACATAACACATGAAAGCTATGGTCATCAAACTGGGTTTATAATCTGACATCCCCAAATGAGGACAGTCCTAGTTGCAGAAACAAGTGTACTTGAATGCATGATCAGCTTGACAATCCATAATACAGGTGTCATTATTACTATTAGGCAGGTCTGTCACCCACCCGAACCAACAACTATGGAATATGGACCTCGTCGTCCATTGGGTGTCGATTTTTCTTTAAAAATAAGGTACCCAATAGGATTGCCACCGTGGGAATAGCCTTCAAATGTGTTACACATCGTTGGGTTGCAAACTTTCCACTCCCGTGTCCATGCAGTGCAACTATCAACAGTGAATTGTTTGTAGTATTTTTAAGTCACATGCTAGCATTTGGTATCTGACCTGACACGAACAGCTCTATAAAACAATGCACTAATCAGCAGATGACCATCCCCCCGCACCACCTCCACAACCTTATCCATGAGCGGGACTAAGCGTGCAAGGGTAGTCTGTCGAAAATCTCGTAGAAATTAGAGTATTGATTTTTATTCACTGAGAGAGGAAAAAACAGACGTCTGTACACAACTCCGTTGCTCCATTCACGAGTAAACTTTGAAGTTGGAGTAAATAAAGGCAGTCAGTCGGATCGGAAGCCATGCACTCAAACACTGGAAGAATAGACGTTGCCCACACATCTGAAAGCAAAAGAAGATAAAGTGTAAATAGGTAGTCCCATAGAAGACACTGTTTATTGTGGCTTGACACATGTCGCGGAGCAGAACCAAGTTATGGGTCTGTGATGTCATCATCATCATCATCATCATCTAGTGCCTTGACGGCTGGCGTGGGCAATTATGCCTCTCCACAAATTACGATCTCTGACGTCATGGATCAGTTCGTGTGTTGTCTTCCTTCCGTGCCATGACACCAGACTGTCAATAATCTTCGCAAGCTGTCTTCCTCGATATCTTTTTACGCAAATCTTTCCGGTTGTCATAACATGTTCCAGTTTTTGTCTTCTCATAACGTGGCCAAGAAACGATGACTGCCTTTTTCTGTTTGTAATAAGTTGTCTTTGCGACTCAGCTTCCCCTAAAACGCCCTTATTGCTCTTTTTGGCTGTCCATCTAATTTTCAGCAGTCTTCTATAAAATCACATCTCCAAGGCTTACATGGATGTTTTCCGCCTGTTTACTAATTGTCCATGATTAGCAGCCGTATGTAAACACTGGTTCTATATAACATGCAATAACTGTTTTTCTGACTTTCACGGACAGAGGTTTATTGCACGAAATGTTCTTCATTTGATAGAATGCAGTTTTTGCTTGTCATATTCTACTCTCTATCTCATTGATACATCTTCCATCTGATGTTATCCATGTGCCTACCAATTTGAATTTCTGCACTTGCTACAAAATAACGTCCAGTACTTTAATTGCACATTTAGGCACAATCTGTTTCTTTGACATCACAATGACTTCTGTCTTCTGGCCCAGTTTTTCACTTTCTACAACCATTATATCTATATCAGGTATGCTAGGGCCATCAAATTATGTAGACCAAAAAGCAACGGAGGAACACGTAGTAGGTCTCTTCCTCTGTTGGCGGAAGATGAGTGCCGGCGTCCAACACTGGTCCGACAGCGTCCGTGACTGTTTCAGCATGGCTCCCTACCAACTACACCAATTCGCCGCCTGGTGGGAAGTGTTAGACCTTCATATATTCTAGGTCACGACAGGCAAGGGTCGCAGTAAATGCCACGCCAGGGTCACAACCAATGCCACGCCTACTTTTTCTTCTTTGTTCCTCTTTCCAGAGTAGTGGGTCACACCGGTATAAAGCCGGCCGCCTTTACTCACCAGTATATCTCCCCGGTATCCGTGTTAAACTGAGTCAACCTGATAACTAACTAACTAACTAACTATCTACTAACTAACTAACTATCTATCTATCTATCCATCTATCTATCTATCTATCTATCTATCTATCTATCTATCTATCTATCTATCTATCTATCTCACTAACTGACTAACTAACTAACTGACTAACTAACCAACCAACCAACCGACCGACCGACCGACTGACTAACAAAACTAACTAACTAACTAACTAACTAACTAACTAACTAACTAACTATCTATCTATCTATCTATCTATCTATCTATCTATCTATCTATCTATCTATCTATCTATCTATCTATCTATCTATCTATCTATCTATCTATCTATCTATCTTTCTATCTATCTATCTATCTATCTATCTATCTATCTATCTATCTATCTATCTATCTATCTATCTATCTATATATCTATCTATCTATCTATCTAACTGTGACATGTTGGGAGTTGGAAGCAGTACCCACTCTGACTTCCCCACAATGAAGTACAGCTATGAGGATGGGACTGATTTCATTTGGAGGGGATGGGTTCTTGGAAGCCAAATTGACCCATAATAGCTCTGGAAATCTAGGGGTTTTCCCAGGAAAATTAATTTCTTCCCTCCAAAATCTTCCTTCCCGAAAAGAGAAACTTAATTAGCTCAAGAGTCCCCCACCTATGAACATTTTCCCTTTTAGGTGAAATGGTCACATGAATTAATAAAATTTAAAGTTCCCTTCTCTGAGTAAACTGGAACCTGGGAGATTACAATAGAACAGAATTTAGCTGTCTATTAGTGTTTACCCAGTCACCTGTAGTTCCAGATACTACCTTTATGTGAAGTAGTTACATTAACTAAACACATAAATAATAATGAAAAGTTTTGTCACACCACAATGGACTGACAGAAAAATGCAGAAACAGTTAATTTTGGTTTATTACTCAAAATAAAAACCTGTGGAAGTAAACCAGTGATGCATTATGACATATGAACTAAACCACTTTGGTTCCAGAATAATATTCTAAGACACAATGGAGATTAGAACTCCTGAAAACGCTCATGGCAGTTCTGGCATTTCATCACTGTACCCCTTCTGATTTCCTAACAAAGTCTCTGCACTACACAAAATGTTCTGTTTGTGAACTTTCAGTTGAGTTATTAAGTGAAACTTGGAATTAAACAGTCTACACATATCCCGGAGAACTTTCTGGAATGCATAACTATATGACACAGTCTTTCCTTATAAAATTGTCTATCAGACTTCAGCCATGATATTACCAATTTTCCAGTCTTTTGTGAATGATAAAACTGATCCTAATGATCTTAGAAAGTCTCCCCAAATCACTTATGCTTGTCACTTCTCCAGGAAGCAAAGCTCAAAGAAGACTTTTGATCAGATCAACTCCTGACAACAGATCTTACTGAGCAGCTCATGATTGGCAGTCCCATGGTACATTATTGGACAATGATCTGCAACTCTGGATCATGAGTACATTATTGGACAATGATCTGCAACTCTGGATCATGACAATCTGCGAACACCGCCATCCTCACCTGACTCAGAAACAAACAAACTCAGGCATAATTTCGTCTGAAGCTTTCCTTCTGAATCAGGATGAGGGACATACAGAGACCTAAACCACATCTGGAGGCTTTGCCGGTCGCTCTGCAAGTCCCGAATTTTAGCGTCGCTGGCCTAAAAATATTTCGCGGGCAACGCGATTATTCTAGGTTAACCAATAGACAGAACGGGCCTAGATCACATGATCTGTCCATCATTGCTATTAATACTCTTGACGCCACATTCCTAGCATCCCAATTCTCTCCAGTGCAAACCCTTAGTGAGAAGTGTGTTTTGAAATTGTGATGTGCAGCAGTGAACAAGACGGAGTGCGCAATCATGCGACAGAGCCCCCCTCCAGATTGATCTCTGTGGAGAACTATCGTCTCAGTCGTTCACAGTTGACACGGTTCCTTTTGTGATCCCTCTTGTTGGTTTTCCACTTCATCCGAAGTTGATGGTTCATCAGGAACTGGACAACGACTCAAGAAGTCGGCGCCTACGTTCATTTTCCCAGGAATGTATTCGATTTGGAATGAGTATGGTTGCAACAGCAGCGACCATCGCATGAGTCTTGCGTTCAGATTCCGGGACGATGCCAGAAACATCAAGGGTTAGGGGCATCTCACCAAGCGGGACAGGGGGTGTCCTATGTCTTGGGGTCACTCTTTGGCATTCAGGGCATGACTTGACATATCTGGTGATGTAAGAATTCATTCCGGGCCAAAAATAGTGCATGGAAATTCTTTGCATAGTAGCATTTATTCCCATATGCCCACTGAAAGATAAGTTGTGGCCCATATCCAATAGCTGAGCACGATACGTAGACGGGACAACTAATTGAGAATACTCTTGTCCACTTTTACCTGCCTTGCGATATAGAAGTCCACCCTTCATATGCATGTCGCCTCTCCTTGGAGGTGAATGTGCTTTAGGCAGTTTGTTGAAGCATGGCAACAAGGTGCTGTCAGCACTCTGTGCTTTCTTCAGATCCTCTGATCGAGGGTTGGTCGGAGTCGACGATGCTGGAGTCTTTTCTGTCTGAGAATTAGTCGTCAAAGCAGCGACTATCACAGGCTGTATAGGTTCTCCTAGAAAGACGTAACGACAACCGAGGAGGACTGGGTACACGGGATTTTCCATCACCGCTGCCTTGATTGTTCCAGTAACATAACGCGAAGATATATGTACTCGAGCCACAGGTAGTGACATCTTGGCTGAACTTTTCAAGGGTCCCTGTATAATCACCATTTCCTCAGTCAACTGTTCTGGCTGAACTAAGGATGTTGCTACGACGCAGTCATAATTTAGACCTGTATCATATAAGCAAGTGGCGGGGTATCCATTTAGCAAGATGGATTCCACTACCGGAATTTTGGAATGGGTGTCTTCATGAGTTGTCACTCTGGACATTTCACTAGTGCTCACCTTACGTTCCTTCCGGCGAGTCAGACATGCAACTGTGTGAGGGGTAGGAGGTTTCTTCCGACAATCTTTTGTGTGATGTCCTACCTTCCGGCAATTGGTACAGTAGTCCTTCCCACTCTTCTTGGCCGCCTGAATATAAGTTTGACTGGTGTTCGCAGATTTCTTCAACTTCTTATTGGGGTTGGTGTGTTCTTTTTCTTTGGTCTTGAGTGATTGGTCTGGGGGAGAAGCTTTGGTCATCCGACTCTTACTTCCCACCTCCTTCTGAGATTTCTCCCATCTCTCTGCCAAAAGAATAATTTCCTCAAGTCTATCAGCTCCATTCTGTGTTAAGAACGCCCGAAGTTCTGATGACATTTTATCCCTTAATTGGTCAATCAATATCATCTCTCGGAGTCCTTCAAATGTTTCTTCAAACTTTCCCATCTCTGCCCATTTGTGCAGGTAGGATTTTAATCTTTCAACCCATTGGCCGTAACTTTCCCCAGGCTCCTTCTTAGCTGATCTGAATTTCCTTTTATAGTTATCAGAATCGACTTCGAAGCGAGTTAGTAAAGCTCTTTTGAGAACACCGTAATCCTGTCGTTCCTCATGACTAAGTCTAGAGAAAATTTCAAAAGCAGTAGTTCTCAAACTCTGGGAGAGTTTCACCGACCATTTAGATTCATCAAGCCCACATGTAGAACACATAAGTTTGTTCCCTGGAAAGATAGTGATCAATCCCTTCAGCGTTCTCATTATATGGTTCCAAAGGAAATGCCATCGCTCCAGTGTGATGGTAGTTTTCCTCTGTCTGTATATCTGTAGTTGGCCTGCATGTGGAAATGGAGGGGGTGGTAGGAACACCACTCTCCAATCTCCTCCTCTCCAACTCATTATCCATGCGCCTAATCTCCAACTGATAGTTGTCTTTCCCTTTCTCTATTATCCATCTCAGCCTGCAGCTTCCTATCCTCCAACTCTAAAGCTATCCGGCTTTCTCTCTCTTTCTGAATCATTTCAGCCTCTCTGTCTTTTTCCTTCTGAATTATTTCAGCCTCTCTGTCTTTTTCCTTCTGGGTTATCTCAGCCTGTAAACGCTCATGTCTATCGAATTCGTCAGAGACGTACTTCGCGAGCTCAGGACCCTTTAACCCACATGATTTGCCTACATCGACATACTGTTTCCGTAGTAAAGCTGTTTCCGCCATGCTAAATTTTAGATCTTTCCCAAATATTTGAAAAAATACTAAGTGTCGCCTCTGTATGATTCAGATAGGAAAACCCCTGTATCTGAAACGGTACAAAGCATGCAATGGCGAAATACAAACAACAAATCAACAATGTAATGTTGCAGGAAAATCTTGCACAAAATCTGGAAGTTTTCGACTATTGAGAGAAAAACACCAAACACCCGAAGTCAACTTCACTAGACAATAAAGATTCTGATTTACCCCTCTGATCTACACCTGGTAACATAAGACCTAAAGTGATTTCTAATCAGTGGTTCTGAATCTTGAATTACACAAAGTCCACCTAGTGGCCTTGCAAATGCGGTCCTTAAAATTGTAAATAAAGTTCCGCAAAAAATGTAGAGTTCTGTTTCACTTCAAAAACCTGAAAGAAAATATTCACATATTTCAAGCAATTGTGGTGTGAACAAAATTAACCCACCATGTGGTACCAACAATAAATGTTGTATGGTTACGAGAAAGCACGAGTTCTACCCCGAGACGAGCCTAACAGTAAATGTGACATGTTGGGAGTTGGAAGCAGTACCCACTCTGACTTACCCCACAATGAAGTACAGCTATGAGGATGGGACTGATTTCATTTGGAGGGGATGGGTTCTTGGAAGCCAAATTGACCCATAATAGCTCTGGAAATCTAGGGGTTTTCCCAGGAAAATTAATTTCTTCCCTCCAAAATCTTCCTTCCCGAAAAGAGAAACTTAATTAGCTCAAGAGTCCCCCACCTATGAACATTTTCCCTTTTAGGTGAAATGGTCACAGGAATTAATAAAATTTAAAGTTCCCTTCTCTGAGTAAACTGGAACCTGGGAGATTACAATAGAACAGAATTTAGCTGTCTATTAGTGTTTACCCAGTCACCTGTAGTTCCAGATACTACCTTTATGTGAAGTAGTTACATTAACTAAACACATAGATAATAATGAAAAGTTTTGTCACACCACAATGGACTGACAGAAAAATGCAGAAACAGTTAATTTTGGTTTATTACTCAAAATAAAAACCTGTGGAAGTAAACCAGTGATGCATTATGACATATGAACTAAACCACTTTGGTTCCAGAATAATTTTCTAAGACACAATGGAGATTAGAACTCCTGAAAACTCTCATGGCAGTTCTGGCATTTCATCACTGTACCCCTTCTGATTTCCTAACAAAGTCTCTGCACTACACAAAATGTTCTGTTTGTGAACTTTCAGTTGAGTTATTAAGTGAAACTTGGAATTAAACAGTCTACACATATCCCGGAGAACTTTCTGGAATGCATAACTATATGACACAGTCTTTCCTTATAAAATTGTCTATCAGACTTCAGCCATGATATTACCAATTTTCAAGTCTTTTGTGAATGATAAAACTGATCCTAATGATCTTAGAAAGTCTCCCCAAATCACTTATGTTGTCACTTCTCCAGGAAGCAAAGCTCAAAGAAGACTTTTGATCAGATCAACTCCTGACAACAGATCTTACTGAGCAGCTCATGATTGGCAGTCCCATGGTACATTATTGGACAATGATCTGCAACTCTGGATCATGAGTACATTATTGGACAATGATCTGCAACTCTGGATCATGACAATCTGCGAACACCGCCATCCTCACCTGACTCAGAAACAAACAAACTCAGGCATAATTTCGTCTGAAGCTTTCCTTCTGAATCAGGATGAGGGACATACAGAGACCTAAACCACATCTGGAGGCTTTGCCGGTCGCTCTGCAAGTCCCGAATTTTAGCGTCGCTGGCCCCAAAATATTTCGCGGGCAACGCGATTATTCTAGGTTAACCAATAGACAGAACGGGCCTAGATCACATGATCTGTCCATCATTGCTATTAATACTCTTGACGCCACATTCCTAGCATCCCAATTCTCTCCAGTGCAAACCCTTAGTGAGAAGTGTGTTTTGAAATTGTGATGTGCAGCAGTGAACAAGACGGAGTGCGCAATCATGCGACACTAACTGACTGACTAACTAACTAACTAACTAACTAACTAACTAACTAACTAACTAACTAACTAACTAACTAACTAACTAACCAACCAACCGACCGACCGACCGACCGACCGACTGACTAACAAAACTAACTAACTAACTAACTAACTAACTAACTAACTAACTAACTAACTAACTAACTGACTGACTGACTGACTTACTGACTGACTGATTGACTAATTAACTAACTATTACACTGACTGACTGACTGACTAACTAACTGACCAAGTGACTAACTGACCAAGTGACTAACTGAATGACTGACTGACTGACTGACTAACTGACTGACTGACTGACTGACTGATTGACTGAATGAATGAATGAATGAATAAATGACTAACTGACTAACTAACTAACTAACCAGCTAACTAACCAACAGTAATCGTGAGATCTACGTACATGCAGTCAATCTTGCCAACAGAGAACAGCCGCAAGAGATAATCGCGTGTTTTGTCCGGTTCATGTGTGGAAGGCACGAGCAGGTAGTCTCCGGGCCGGAGGAAGAATCGACCAGATGTTTCTCGATATTTCGCGTACGTTTCTTCATTTTCAGGCATCAGTGGGTCCACGGATTGAAAGAAATCTTGGCTTAGTGGGCTGATAGGAATACCCGGCAGCTGTTGAAAATAGAAAAACATTATTCCAAATGTTAATGCAATACGTGATATTGTTCTTATAAACGAGATCATAAATGCAGTTGTCACATAGTGGCTTTAAGAAGTAACTGTAACCCTGACTATTCCCGGAAGATATTGAAATAAAAAAATAAAAATACACGAAAAACATTATTCCAATGTTTATTGCAATGGCTCTTAAAATATGAGATCATAAATCAAGTTTTGACATAGAGACAATAGGATGTAACTTTAACCCGTTTTATTCCAGGAAGGTCTTACTTTAATTCTGCATTCCAACACGTATCTCTAAGAGTAATTACTAGTTGAGTCTGGAAGTGTTAAAATAAAAATACCGAGTGACAAAACTGTCAAATTATGAACTACGGCAGAGTGGCACTGTTTGAGGTGCTATTTGCGTTTACACATAGTGACTAGAAATGACATTTAACCCGTTCTGAACCAGTCATCTTCCACTTTAACCCTATACACCTCAACACACATTAAAGTAAGGTAACAAGTAAAGGTATCTTTTACACGCCTATGGCGCTGGACCACATTTATTTAATAGCCCAAACGGCACTACGTGGCTGATGAGGTCGGCATCACTGCGGCATTCTCTACTTCCCCTGACACTTCCTGATACCCATTTTAGGCTGGTTCCACCTGAAAGTCCAGGCCAATTTTTATAATTTGAAACCGCCTTGGTGCGAATCGAACCCAAGACCATCCGGTACGGCAGGCTAGGGTATTATCATGAGCAATTAATGTTGGATCTGACGGAGTTAAAATAATAACACAGTGTGATACAGATATCCACTTAACAATTCTGACGGAGTGGCTAGGCAGTCACTCAATGAAGTGCTATTTACGTTTACCTCTTTTATTGCTTTTTTAAGTCTAGAATTATGCAAGCAAATATTAACACTATAGCACTTTTGTTGGGAATTGTTCAGCCGATTATCTGCTTTTTTAAAAATGACCTAGACTACTATGAGTTAAAGTAGGAATGTCAATATTGTGGGCTTTAAAACAGCAAGTTAATTACTGGCATCAGATAGCTGGTCCAGTGTCGTGATATATGGCTATTAAGAAGCAGGATAACTGAAATCTTTGTACTGCTGATAAAAATCTAATTATTTAAAAGCCCAGAACGTTGCAAGAACATCCTGTGTAACAAACACTTTATGTAGAACGACGGTTACAACGTTATTGTTCGGGCTGATTACCAGCCTAGTCACACAACTTTCGCCCCTAACCAGTGACGAACTGGGCTAAACTTATTAGTTGCCAGGAGACGAAGCTACTAAAAGGTCGTTAACATTTTAAACATAGTGTCTAATGTTTAAGAGAGGTCATTTCAACAGGGGCTCACAGGGGGACATGCCACAGCTTTAACTGACACCCTGGTCAGTCGGAAACCACACACACACACACGCACACGCACGCACACACACCCACCCACCCACCCACCCACCCACACACACACACACACACACATATATTTCTGCCTGTGCCATCCAGGACCTGTCTCGTCTTAGTCTATGACTCCTGACCATATCCATGCTTTAACTGACACCCTGGTCAGTCGGAAACCACACACACACGCACACGCACACGCACGCACGCACACACACCCACCCACCCACCCACACACCCACACACACACACATATATTTCTGCCTGTGCCATCCAGGACCTGTCTCGTCTTAGTCTATGACTCCTGACCATATCCATGACTTCATGCAGGGAGTGATCCCTATCTGCAGCGACTCACAGGTACCATTTGGCCTGAAGCTATATGCCTTCTCGTCATGGTTGGTAGCGCTAGGATATGCCTAATGCATATAATTGGTGTGTCCTTAGTTCACCCCAGTATTACCCGCATGACATCATTCTGTATGCGCTCCAAACTTTCAAACTGGCTCTTTGATACTGTCAGCAACCCCAAACCATATTCAATAACGGAAATTATTAGCTGCTGAAAGCTGATCTACCTCGGTCGCTGCCATCGCCTCTCAATGCATTCAGTCCCCTACCAGCCTTCACCATTATAGCCTCCACATGATCCTTTAAAGACAAACACCTGTCAAAGGTGATACCCAAGTACTTTCAATTTACTCTCTCTACTAAGAGGATATCCATTCAACATAATACCTGGGACATTTGCCTTGACGATCCGTTTATAGAGGGAGTACCACACAACCAATGCTTTGTCTGGGTTTATAACGACCCCTGCGTCCCTGCATCATTCTGCCACCCTGTTTACTGCCACCTGTACGTCTTCCGCCACACTGGCCATGTCTCTGCCCTTTCTGTACACCAGCACATCTCTATAGCTGTGATTTTGCTGGTGTAGACATTAAAGAGCACTGACGACATGGCAGATCCCTGTGGCAACTCAGGTGTAATAGTACAGGGGTCAGAAGTTCAGGAACCCATGCGCAGTGCAACCTTACGCTCATAGAGGACTGCCGAAACCCATCTGCCAAGGCAAGGGCAGAACTCCATGTCCAACAGTGTGTATATCAACCGATCATACCTGACCTTGTTATACGCATCCTGCGGGTAAAGAGCTACCGCCACTATCTCTTGTTTATCATGGAAACCCTCGTAGACATCAACTGCAAAAGTTGCAGCATTGGTCCAGGTGTCCTTTCCAGGCCGGTAACTGCCGAGCCCTTTGGGAAGCAGATTACGACTTTCCAAATGTTGCTGGAGCCTGCGTGCTACTAACTTTTTGAGGACTTTGCCATACGTGGTTTGCAGGGTTATGATTTGGTATCCATTAAGTCTGGAGTGATCATTACCTGGCTTTTGGAGTGGGACCAGGTAACTATGCAGCCAATCGTAGGGTATTACCGCCGTATTGATGCCTAGGTTGAAACAAAGAGCCATCTCCTCCAAGTCCCCATCATTCATTTGTTTTCATTTACCGGTCATCCCACAGTACTGTGTGACTTGCGTATTGACTCTCCCTCGAAACGTTTTTCTACCCAGCTATGCACAGCTTTACGGGACAAACATTTGTCAGCATAAACACTGACAACCCACCTTGGCGGGAGACATTTCGCGAATGACGCCGAAGTTGAATGTGAAGTGAACACCTGGTTTAAAAACCAGAGCAAGCAGTTCTATGCTGCCGGTTTGGGAGGACTGATAAAACGATGGGATAAGTGCTTCAATGTTGGTGGAAATTATGTTGGGAAATAAAGGGACAATGTATGTATAAAAATAAACTGGTTTCAAGTTATCATATTTAGTTATGTTATTTTTCTACAGCCATTTGTGACTTATTTGTTATATATATATTGTTATTAGAATGTGAATGACAACATGTCTCGGCGTGGGATCGAAGAGATAATATAGTTTAAGATATAGTGTTCAGTGACGTAATAAACTTGCCACATATTTACCTGAAATAGTTCGAATCCAATGACATAAAGATCATCCTCCGCCTTTGGTTTGGGGATTCCCCTTCTATACACTTGCAAGAGGCATATAACAAGTGGTAGGCGACCGCTGTAGCGTCTTTGGACGTTAGCTAAAGTACATAGGAAAACATGGATTGGATATATAAATCGTTTAGTGTGTTTAATTTGTATTACTACATCATTTGTAATTTTGCAAATTTAGAATTAATTAAGCCTTAACCTTTTTCAAGTTTGAGTCCTCTTTTTGACATAATTAACAAGAAGGTATCACAAAACGCGACAATAAACATTCATGTTAACAATTCGATAGCAGGGTATCCATTGTATGAAACATTTTTTGTTATTTGGGTACTTCAATTTTTAATTCACCGCAAACAACCGCAAACAAAGAAGAATCCCTTCGAGCCTCATTTGCATCGGTCCGGCAATCATTTTCCGGTTTAGTGTTCGGTGGACTGCTTGACCGATCGATGGATGTTTTTATGTTTTTGGGCCCGTAGGGCCCTCACTGTCGACGACAGTGAGGGCCCTACGAGCCCAAAACTAAAAAAACATCCATCGATCGGTCTAGCAGTCACCCGAACACTAAACCGGAAAATGATTGCCGGACCGATGCAAATGAGGCTCGAAGGGATTCTTCTTTGTTGCGGTGAATTAAAATTGAAGTACCGTTATTTGGTCACGTCTTTACAATCTTGTTGCCTTAATGTCAATGTCAGCTTATAATGTTGAACACTATCGCTCACACACACTCACACACACTCACACACACCACACACACACACACACACACACACACACACACACACACACACTATGTGAGTGTGTCGCTTAAAAGTGTGTCACTTCTTTAAGCGACACACTCACACACACTCACACCCATGTATATGTGTACCAAACTGTGCCCAAGTTTACAGGGACAGTAGTGGAGATATAATCTCTCTTTCTACATCCCCCTTTCTTTTCCTGGTTTGTAGTCCGAAGAGATCATGTGCCTGGCTTGAAGACCGAGGGGATCACGTGCCAGGTTTGTGGGCAGAACTTGTGCCTGGTTTGTGACACGGGGAGACCACCGGTCTGGTCTGTGACTCGGGAAGATCATCTGCCTGTTCTGTAAGACTAGAAGATAATCTGCCTGGTTTATAAGACAGGGGAATTATCTGCCTGATTTATAGGACAGGGAAATCATCTACCTGGTTTCTAGGACAGGAGAGTGTTGAAGTCCTTCAAGAAACAAATGAAGATCGTAAACTGATTAGAAACATTAGACGTAGACAGTCAAAATTTGTTGGGCATGTTATGAGAAGAAATGAATTAGAGAACTTGGTGACAACTGGTAAGATCGAAGGGAACAGACCAAGGAGAAGGCCGGGAAGTAAATACTTGGATGGCTTGGCCACGTGGCATGGTCGAGACAGGAACACAGAGCTGATCCACGACTCTGGTGATCGGGTGAGATGCAAAACATGATCACCCACGCTTATCGGCATGACACATGATGGATGGATGTTTTTTAATACATGGAAATCATCTATCCGGTTTGTAGGACAGTGAAATCATGCACCTGGTGTGTAGGACAGGAAGATCATCTGCCCGGTTTGTAGGACACAATACCTGGCTTGTAGGAAGGGGAGAACATCTACATGGTTTGATGGAGAGGGTAACAATCTACCTGGTAGTAGGACAGGGAAAGGTGTAAGAATGCCAGCACATCTCACGAACTCCTTAGAACCGTGTAAGATTCGGGTGTATAAACCAGAATCAGAAATGGAAGATAACATATCCATCCATCCATCATGTGCCATGCCGGTAAGCGTGGGCGGTCATGTTCTGCCATCTCACTCGATCACCAGAGTCGTGGATCAGCTCCGTGTTTCTGTCTCGACCATGCCACAAGGCCAAGCCATCCAGGTACTTGCTTCTAGGTCTTCCCTTGGTCTGTTCCCCTCGATCTTACCAGTTGTCACCAAATTCTCCAATCCATTTCTTCTCATAACATGCCCAAAAAATTTTGACTGTCTACGTCTAATTTCTCTAATCAATTTACGATCTTCATTTGTTTCTTGAAGGACTTGTTCATTGGTCTTTCTGGCTGTCCATGGTATTCTTTGCATTTTCCTCAGAAACCACATCTCTACAGCCATCAGATGTTTTTCAGCCTGACTGCTCATTGTCCACGCTTCACATCCATATAAAAGTACAGGTTCAATGTAGCATCTCAACACTCTTTTTCTCGTTTCAACTTGACATCTTTTTATTGGTCAATATGTTTTTCATCTTGCTAAAGGCTACTTTTGCCATGGCGATTCTTGTTCTAATCTCTTCAAGGCATCTCCCATCAGATGTTATTACTGTTCCGAGATAATTGTACCTGCTCACTTGTTGAAGAATATTCCCATTTACTTGTATATTACATTGTGGTATTTCGTCCTTCCTAGTGACGACCATAATCTGTGTCTTTTTACAATTTAATTCTAACCCTAGTTGTTCACTGTGTGTAACAATCGCATCTACTAAATTTTGCAGGTCCTGTTCATTGTCTGCAATCAAGACTGTATCATCTGCATATCTAATGTTATTGATGCATCGTCCCCCAATGTTGATTCCTTCCATATCTTCAATATTTCTGAAAATACTTTCACTGTACAGGGAAAACAGATCTGGAGACATTACACATCCCTGTCTCACACCCCTTTTAATAGGCTGATATTGGCTTACTTCATTATCAACTCTTATGGCAGCTTGTTGTTTCCAATATATGTTTTTTACAAGTCTAAGATCTTTTCCATCAATTTGTAGATCTTCAAGCATCCTTATCATGTTGACATGTCTCACTTTATCAAAAGCCTTTGTGTAGTCAATAAAGCAAAGGTGTAGATCTTTGTTTACTTCTATAGAACGTTCGATTATGTTTCTCAGTATATACACAGCATTTACTGTACCCTTGCCTTCCACAAACCCACATTGTTCTTCTCCTATTTCAGGTGTATTTTCCTCCTATACTCTTTGCATGATAATTCTTAGCAAAATCTTCGTGATGTGACTCATTATACTAATTGTTCGATGTTGATCACATTCCAAGGCTCCTGATTTCTTTGGGATTGCAATAAATACAGAATTACATAACTCCTGAGGTATATTTCCAGTATCATATATTGTATTAAGCAGACTGGTAACTTTATCTATTCCATATTCTTCTAAAGCATTAATCAGTTCTGATGTGACGCTGTCTGAACCGGGGGTCTTGTCAGATTTCATATGGTTAAGCGCATTCTGAACCTCCATCTTTAAAATTGCTGGTCCTTCATTATTATTTTGGACATCATACTGTTCGTCTCTGTTATCGTCATAAAGGTTTTTCACATAATCTGACCATTCATGTAAGATCTGATCTTTTTCTATTATGACTCTTCCATCTTTTGTCTGGAATATATCACAACCATCAAAAAGAGGCAGCCATCGTTATTTGGCCATATTATGAGAAGACAAAAACTGGAACATGTTGTGACAACCGGAAAGATTTGCTGAAAGACAGATAGAGGAAGACAGCCTGAGAAGATTCTTGACAGTCTTGTGTCATGGCACGGAATGGAGTCAACACACGAATTGATCCATGACGTCGGAGATCGTAATTTGTGGAGAGGCGTGATCGCCCACGCCAGAACTATATGATGATAAATATTATGTTGTGATTAGGTTTTCTAGTTTAGAAATTTAGCGAGGACAGTAGCTTATTCAGCCTAAATATTTCGAGTTGCAACTGTCAAGAGATTTGTAGCGTGCACATGAATCTTGAAGTATTTCGCGTGTGTCTAGTAAGGCTGGACGTCTGAATCACTACCTCAAGAACAGGGGGAGGTCCTAAGATAACAGGTAAGGACAACAATACCAGCTCTAAAAGAGTTAGAGAATTCATTGTTTTCCACCAACAGTACGACCACGAAGCTGAGACACGCTCCTAAAATATTTGTTCTCTAAATTTTCAGAATACCATGGACAGACAGAAAAACTAATGACCAAGTCCTACAAGAAAGAAATGAAAATCGTAAACTGATTAGAGAAGTTACACGTAGGCAGTCACACATTTTTTAACACGTTATGAGAAGACATAAATCAGAGAACTTGGTGAAAAATGGCAACATGGAGGGGAAAGAACAAGGGGAAGGCAGAGAGGTAAATATATGAATGGCTTGGCCACGTGGTATGGTCGAGACACAAACACAGAGCTGATCCACGACTCTGGTGATCTTGTGAGATGGCGAGACATGACCGCCAACGGTTATAGGCATGGCGCATGATGATGGCATTTTCAGAATTGTTCGGTAAGACAAGACAAGGGAGTAAGGGATCTGGTCATCCAGGACATTATGTTGTGAACTAAGATCACACGAAGGTCTCATATTTCACAGCGTATGGTGGTATTTGCTATGGGATCGCCTTGACCTTACATTTGACCTGGACATACTTACCATCTGTGTGAATAACGAGATGATATTGGGGATTGAAATGAAATGTGCTGCACTCGATGCAACCGCCTGAATTGAATCCCTTTTCCCATCGACCTCTTAGCTGTACCTGGTATTCTGCAAAAACAAAAATAATACACAACAGGCTAGCTTTTCCCCTTCGTTCTTCTTTCGAAGGAGTTCATCATACCGATCTACACACTAGAAAATGTCCTTGAAAGTGATGACGAGCCGTGTAATATTAACCATATCACTCTTAGAATGCCGATTGGTCCAAAAAAGTAGTCAACTAGCACCTTATAACTAACACGTCCTCTGTAGAGGATTCTGTATAAACAATATCAGCAAGATAACACACACGGTGGCTACATAAACGGTGAAATACATACAGTATTCAAAGGTAGAGTAAATACACCTTGGAAATGATTACAAAATTAATTGCAGTTGGGAAGTAATTTAATCTCCGGCTGACACATCGATAGTCTTGCAATATGTACAATGGAATATAGGCAGTAAAGGGGTCTTTGAAAATGTCTTCGTCTGTGGCTTACGGGTAAATGAAACCCAGTTTCACAATTATCTGACATACTGATTCGATAGTTCGAAACCAGATTTTGGCGATTTGGATGCAGACATCTGTTCGGTGTTGTCGATGGAATGAGACCTAGGTCATACAAAAAGTAATGGCAAACAAAAAAAAAAATTGTTGCATATCCCTTACGGGACGTTGCAGTCAACACCAGCATTTTTCAGCTGCTGTTGATGTACTAGGCAAGTGTTACGTTCAGTAGTTTGCCAAACTATACTGAACGTAAAATTGACTAATACATCGCACTCAGCCAAGAAATCGATGAGTTTAACGCAAGGTTCTATAAAGGACATGCACAAACTTTAACTTAAAAAAATTCTTTTACAGATTCCATCCAATGTAGCTGATTCTGTCTATCCGTAGCGTTCTTTTAAAATACGTTTATCCAGGAATGTGATCATACGGCTTACTCTTCATGCTTTATGCACAGCCATGAGACCTCATGCATACGTAACTTGCTCGTGTTTCTATCTTTATCGAGAAGACCCAGGATATATACGCATCGGTTGTGATGTCTCTGTTCCCAGTCGGAACACCACTATTCTCCTCTCCACTACTACAGCTGGGATCCAGTTTACCAGCCACAGTACACATTACAACCCAGCAGGCATTGCATAACTTACGAGAAATATTCATAATTATTTTATCTTGAGATCCAATAGCCACAGCAACGGTTTCCTTGCTCCAATTACAGTTCTTGAGACAAATGGCCTCGTTCAAACCGTCGACTTACTGATTTCGTTATAGTCGGGGCCCTTATGGAGTATCTGGTACTTCTTCTTTCGTAAATAGACATGCGTATATCCGCTTTCTTGCTTTCTTTGATATACCTTATATACATTGTATGCAAACCTTCCAGCATTGTCCCCTATTGCTTTCCCAGGCCTATAGCTGCACACAAATTCATGGAGCATACTGGTGCTCTCCACATGCAATATCATTTGGCTTGCGTTCGTTCACTTTGAACTTAAGCGTAGTCCATACACATGCTATTACTTCTAGTGTACTGGACTGTATTGTTCATGTGGGTTAGCTTTTTCCTAATACCAGTGTCCCTCGCCATTAGGCGAACCAACACCGTCTTCTGAGGCACTTGTAATTTACGTTCTCAAGTCAAGGACTAGAAGTTAACATTATATTCCAACTGACTCTGTAGAGGTTGAATACGCTACCTCGGCATCAGCACACCTGAAGTTTAAGAGCCAGCTCTCGTATCCATTCGGCCATGTTGACACCTCAAATGACCTTTTGAGCCACTATTGTTTCCAACAGTTTTCCGTATACATTCTGTAGGTGTGACTTCTGTATAAACAATATCACGATTATTTCCATCAATTTACTGTATACATTCTGTAGGTGTGGATTCTATATAAACAATATCACGATTGTTTCCATCAGTTTACCGTATACAATCTGTAGGCGTGGCTTCTGTATAAATAATATCACGATTGTTTCCATCAGTTTACTGTATACATTCTGTAGGTGTGGATTCTATATAAACAATATCACGATTGTTTCCATCAGTTTACTGTACACATTCTGTAGGTGTGGATTCTATATAAACAATATCACGATTGTTTCCAACAGTTTACCGTATATATTCTGTAGGTGTGGATTCTGTATAAACAATATCAGCAAGATAACACACATGGTGGCTACATAAACGGTGAAATATATCCAATTTTCAAAGGTAGATTAAATACCTTGGAAAATGATTGCAAAATTAATTGCAGTTGCTCGCCTTAGCAACAACAAAATAGAGATAAAGAGAAAGAGCGACTGAAAGAACGTTGAGACGGAAGTCTGCTCACTAAAAAAAAACAGAAAGTATACAACCCACGGGAGGGCCTTGGACAAAGTGGAGTATCCGTTTAACACCCCCCCCCCCCCCCCACTCTTCCCCACCCCAAACCCGCGTAACGTGAACACAATTCAAAAGTACAAAGAGTATGCACATTTCATGTGGCAACTTAGAGAAGTGAACTTAAACATCAACTAAAATAAAACAAATGTACGCCTTTAAATATACGTGTTAGAGAAGAGTATTAAGAAATAAATTTGGCGAAAAAGAAAGAGACCAACAGATCTATGCAAGCCAGAGCTCAACATTGAAAGAGACTGATTATTGAGATAAATGATATGAATGAACATGAAATATTCTTGTTATAGAATTATTATTATTCTTATTTTGACACACTGTCAAGGAGGCTCTGTTAAGACAACCCATTAGATGATGGAGACAAAAAATAGAGACCTCCCTCTAACCTAACCCTCATAATATAAAGTTTCAAACAAGGCAGCGACATCTCAAGACCTGATCACATACTCTGGCAATATTTAAACGACACACCTACAGCAAGACTCACCAGCCTTGTCACTAATGCCATCATGGTCAAAGTCTGGGGACACGTTACAGATAATCATACAGGAGTACTCCTTTCTGAAGTCACTGTAGGACATCCAGAACTCTCCTTCATCTTGGGCCGTCACTTCTAGTTCTTTCTTGACAGCATCAGGCACTCGTTTCCATTCGTCTCCCCTTTAAGGAAGAAAACTAACAAGTTATTGCACTGATACAATAGTCTTCCTTTGAGTGAAAAATGTTACGATACTAACATGTTGGCATATTCGTTTCCCCTCGAGTGAATGTGTTTTAGAGGCCTCTTAATTCCACTGTGTGCCTTTCGGTCCATTGTGGTCGATAAAGGCCCGTCTGGCAGTGATAGTGGTCAGTGAATTGATGATTCGAGTTTGCAGTTTGGATGACTGCCTCTGCACCCTATATTAAGCAATTTTCAAATGGACAGTGTTCAGAAGTGAAAGTAGGGAAAGACTTCTGTGTAATGTTACCGCATGCCATAAGACAAAAATATACAGACTAAAGGAAGATACAATAAAGGCGAAAGGATCGAATACATTCCACCGGATTGTATCCCATATAGCTCGGTCCCTTTAAGCAGAGATGCCTACCGAAAGCAGGCACAGAGCTCGAACTCCGTAGTTCCAGCGATGACTCCCAGGAGACTCGGCGAAAACTGCAGTCGTGAACCAAATGAAGGAATCCGGAAACAAACCCGCGACCTTCGGAACACTTGGCAGGCTGCTGACCACTTGGCCACCGAGATGACCAGGAAGATACAATAGCAGGTGGAGAATTAGAGCTTAGTTTGAACCACGATGTTTTTGATTTTCTGATATAATTGATACAAAGATCACACACATCCACACACACGTACACATTTATACCCACTGACACATCCACACCCACTTACACGTTTACATCCACTTACACATATACACCCACTGAGACATTTACACCCACTGAGACATTTACACCCACTGAGACATTTACACCCACTGAGACATTTACACCCACTGAGACATTTACACCCACTGAGGCATTTACATCCACTGAAATATCTACACCCGCTGGCGCATTTACACCCATTTACACATCCACAACAACTTCCACATTTACACCCACCTACATACCCACTTACACATTTACAACCACTTACACACTCTCACCCACCAATATACACACCTCGTTAGTGTAATGCTGAGGTCGCAACAGCATGATCGCGGTCGGACGAGGGTTCCATGCCATCTCTCGACGTTCACTACGGGAGGGAACGACTGGCCAGCTAATCGCCCTAACAGTCAGGCCTACAAAATGTAATGGTACTAACACTTCACATGCCCACAGCAAGTTGCTTGCTTGCTCTTGAGACGATGTCCCCGTTTAACCTTCGACTATATCGGTTTAATTGTATTTGGGGCCTTTATAATGTATCTAAGAGGTATTCTTTCGAAATATAGATGCGTATATCTGCTTCCTTGACAGCAGGTTTCTGCTACGAGACTATATATACACATATATATTCTCGCACACACTGACACATACACACACCTGCACGTCCAACACCAACACCCAACCACACACATCAACCGACCCCGCACACACAGAACACATATACCTACCCATCGCACCACTCTCCGTCCCACTCCGTGTTTCCCCAGGGATTGCGGACACGGACAAGTTTAGCAGCCCTGTCGTTGTAAGGAATCTCCTCTACTGCAGTCACCACATAGGAGTGGCCATTAACTGGTCCAGTGATGCCGTTCCGGCCGCGATTAGTTGACCCCCTTCTGTTCTGAAAGAAAAAAACCAAACAATTGTACACGTGAAGGCAGGAGCCTGTTGCTTAGGGATTAGTGAATGCAGTTTCACCATTTCCCGACATACCGAATTGATGGTTCGCAATCAGCCGCAGACGATTTATAATCAGATCGATTTGCGTTGATTTTGATGGCATGAGCGTATGCAGTTCAGAAAGCAATGGCAAACTACTCAACGTTAAATGCTTAGTAAATCGTAAACAACCAATAAATGTTTTTATTTTTGTGTTAGCTTGCTTTGAATTCAAGCGTAGCCTATACATGTACATTTACCTCTAGCGTCATTCACTCATTCAGTAGCATGTCCTTTGCAGAACCTAGCTCCCATAACAATCTTCCGGAAAACATCTGGATCATAAGCAAGATGTCCCGCGTCCGATACACCCATCTGGAGATCATCCGCCACATCCTGCACCCATCTTCTTTTGGGCCTTACTCTTCCTCTCTTCCTAGGCATATACCCCTCCGTTATTGTTCTCTCCAAACTTTCTTGACGTTTCAAGTGACCAAAATATTTCAATTTTCTTTGTTTTATCGTCTTTCATAGCCAACCTTCTTCAATATTCAGCTCTTGAAGTATGGATGTACTTGTTTTTTTTTTATTTATCCAAGAACTACTAGCGCACTGGACTGATTTTTGCGTATGGATTAGCTTTCCTTTTTATCAGTGTCCATCACTATCAGATGAACCCACTCAAATTTCAGAGGTACTTGTAATTTACGTTCCCAAGTCAAGGACGAGAAGTCAACTTTTTAGTTCAACAGTTCGGTGTATGGGTTGAACCTGCTACCTCAGCATCAGCGCACCAGATGTTTAACATCGAGCGCTCTTATCCATTCGCTCATGGCTTTAGCACCATATACCCAATAACCTCAATGTTTAAAATAAGGGTCGTTTACTGACCTTTAATCTTTAACCACTTTTGACCTGTTGATTATTAATGTCTTCTGAAATCTGATTTAAAGTAAAT
Organism: Cepaea nemoralis; assembly: GCA_014155875.1. Lineage (NCBI taxonomy): Eukaryota > Metazoa > Mollusca > Gastropoda > Stylommatophora > Helicidae > Cepaea > Cepaea nemoralis. The sequence goes on from JACEFZ010013470.1 coordinate 46,006, forward strand.
AGTTGTATTTGATAGACTCGAACTCACCCCACTAAAACAGCCTATAATAGCTCCGCACTGATATGCTGCCCGTATAAAGTAGAAATCATTCTCCTTAAGGTAAGACGGGATGTACCACTCCGCCAGTCCGCCAGTCAGATCTGTGAATGCATCAGCCTCAAAGCCGTGGTCTAGGGCCTCGTAGGATTTGTACAACCTGGGAAGTGGATCACAGATATTTCTGTACATTGCGTGAAGAGAGATAGACGTTCTAATGCTATCTAAACTGTCTGTCTGTCTGTCTGTCTGTCTGTCTGTCTGCCTGCCTGCCTGCCTGCCTGCCTGCCTGCCTGCCTGCCTGTCTGTCTGTCTGTCTGTCTGTCTGTCTTCGCGATATTTAAACTTTCTGTCTTTTTATTTTGTTCCCTTTCTTTCCCCACGCATTTTAGGCTGGGCAACAACGGAGCCCAGATCAATTTTAAAAATCCGCCCCAGTGCAGATTCTAACAGACAACCATGGGGCTTGCAAGTGAGCGTCTAGCCACTACGCTACCGCTGCTTTAAAACCAGCTTATAGTCAGTACGAATAGGTTGGCACCTTGCAGTCTTGACAGACCAAAGTATGTGAGTTGAAATGTGGCCAAAATTCCATCACAATGCCTGGGCAGAGCTTCAGAGAAACGTGTGATGCCCAAACGACACGTCCCCTCTCTCGACCTAAGGTCTTGTGTATTCCAGAGGAATGGGTAACCAATACGTCTGGCACAAGATAGGTAGCAGACGCTGGCGGCACAGCGTCAAATCAACCAGGACCTCGCCACCACGAGCAGATGGCGAGATGGCCAGACCCTGATACCCAAGGGACCCGGCTTAGAGGCGTTCAGTCAAGTCCCACAGGTGAGGGCCTCGTACGTGGCCGGACCATAAGGGCGCGCACATCTGTCAAACACAAGTGTCCGGACCTGTGTAAAGCGTGCACTATCGTCAAACTCTCCACCCGACTTAGCGAACCCCGCGACCAGCGGGAATAGGCCCACCAGAGCTACCGCAGGAGACATTACTTGTCTATTGCGAGCAATGTCTCCCATCCTTCCACGATGATGACTGAATAAGTAAAGAAACGATAAAAGTAGTGGTATTTCAATTGCGCTTGCTCTCCCACCTATGCTACACCCTTCATGTGCCTTCACAAAGTCGGACTAGAGTCAAGCTCGAATCAAAGTCAGTACGAATAATAAAATGAATAAAAGACAATGCTGTAGCGACCTTGCTTTGTTTTTTCTTTTTCAAATGTATCCTTTAGTTTTCCCTAACAAAGAACTCTGCATTTGATGTTATGCGTTGTCGTAGTCTTAGTAGTACGGTTCTAACTGCATAGCAACGGGTCGCCTAAGTATTGCTTCATTCACGTGGCAGTGAAAACAACAAGAAATACTCTGTATTGGCCCATGTGAACAACCAAAATAAAATAAACAATAGCATCGAAAAGACCAAATCGCCAGAGTACCGAACAACTAGCCGTCCTTCGATTGAATATTCAGTTCACTGTCGAAGAAGACAGCGGTCCGAATACACACATGTAGCCGGTACACGCATCATCACCTAAATTAGCCGCTGGAGTGCCAGCAGCAAGCCGTCAAAATTATCTAATCTATTAGGGACGTTCATTTGAAACCCGTTCCAATGGCTTTATTACAAAAGTATGAAAAAAACATTAACAGGTGTGGTAGAATTAAACAAAGCATTCATTTTGAATGAATTTTGCACCATGGGTTGGTCAGAAGAAGTCGCCGTAAGCATTCAGGCAAACATCCCATTGTTGAGGTATGCGGCGAATGCCGTCCTAAAAAAAGGATTGTGGTTGCTCACTGAACCAATTGTTTACGGCGTTCATTACGTCTTCATCTGTGTGCAATCGTTGCCCTTTGAGAGCTTTGATTTTAGAGCTCCGAACAAATAAAAATCACATGGTGACAAATCAGGACTATGGGCTGGATGTTGCAGAATTTCACACTTCTTCCATGCTAATGCTTCCTGCACAATCTTTGCGACATGCGGACGAGCATTATCGTGCAACAAATTCATACCGCGAGGAAGCATGCCGGATCGTTTATTATTGGTGGTTTTTAGCACCTTGTCTAGTGTTTGCAAGTAGTGGGTAGTGTTGATGTTGATACCAAGTTCTATGAAGTCGGCCAACACCACAAACATAATGTCTACGACGAAAACGCCTGCGGAAATCTGCAACTTGAAACTTTTTGGCTTTTGGTGATTCAGCATGCTTCCATTGCATGCTCTTTCTTTTGCTGCTCGGCTCAAAGTGGTGAAACCATGATTCATCATCTGCCACTATGCGGAAGAGAAATTCATCACCCTCCACTCTGTAACGCAGCAAGTGGTTTAAACACCATCCCATGCGTTCCTCTTTTTGACGATGTTTGTTTCTGTTGCAACAATATGCGCTTGACCCGGCCGTCGAAGATCTGTCGTGAACTGACATCTTTCTGAAACATTCGTGCCCAGTCTGTCACTGTTGTCTTCGACACACATTTGTAACCGCACGCTGCCTGCATTCTTCGATGAATGTCCACTGGTCGACATCCTTCAAATGAAAGAAACTGAATCACCGCTCTTTGAGCTTCTTTGGATGGATTTTGAATCAACCCGGCCATTTTCTCGACGGTCAGAAACAGAATCTATGCATCATGGGACGATAAGAACATGCTCTTTTATTCATTGGTCAGTACTTATCACATGACTATGACATAATCATGTTCAACGTACGCAATTGCGTGCGGTGCGACACGAAATGATTTCAAATGAACGCCCCTTATATATTTAACAACACAGCTAACGTGGACACAAACAAAACGCATCTCAAAGATATTCAAAGCTCACAGTGTGGCACCAAGCACTGAACTGAGTAGCTGGACGATGAAACTGGTTCCTACAAGTCCAAACATGTGAAAAATGCACTAGCAAACCGTGCCAGTAGACAATCAGCTCCCATCTCATCAATCTTACCGGCCTGCCTGCCGAATAGTCATGTCGGCCAGATAACTTTAAATGTTGCTTTTGTGAAGTTAATGATTTTATGCGATATCCAAGTGCCTCATCAATTTTCAAAGAGATTTTCTTTTAATGCTGCCACAGGCCTTTTCAATGTCCACAAACATAATACACGAGTCAACTGCTGAGTTCAGTTCAATGAAATTGTTTAATTACGACTGAAATTGTTTATGTAAGAAAAACGAAACCATTGTTCTAGATTTAATGTGTAAGATATCCATCACATCATCATCGTCTTCATCTTTATCATCATCATCATCATTATTCATCATCATTATCATCTTGATCATCATTTCTTTTCTTCTTCTTCTTCTTCTTCTTCTTCTTCTTCTTCTTCTTCTTCTTCTTCTTCTTCTTCTTCTTCTTCTTCTTCTTCTTCTTCTTCTTCTTCTTCTTCTTCTTCTTCTTCTTCTTCTTCTTCTTCCACCTCCTCCTACTCCTTCTTTTTCTTTTTCTTCTTCTTCTTCTTCTTCTTCTTCTTCTTCTTCTTCTTCTTCTTCTTCTTCTTCTTCTTCTTCTTCTTCTTCTTCTTCTTCTTCTTCTTCTTCTTCTTCTTCCTTCTTCTTCTTCTTCTTCTTCTTCTTCTTCTTCTTCTTCTTCTTCTTCTTCTTCTTCTTCTTCTTCTTCTTCTTCTTCTTCTTCTTCTTCTTCTTCTTCTGCTGCTGCTGCTGCTGCTGCTCCAACTGCTATTACAGTTGTGTTTGGGCTTCCTATTGCTTCTTCCAGCACTGCTATTACCATGAAATATAAATCATCCAATAATGTAAGAAATAACACGCAGTACAAATAAGCAGAAGAAGACAAACTTCGAAGAAGTTGTGAAATTCTACACGCTAAACAGACATATTATAAGTACAAAACAATAACACATTTTAGCATTCCTAATAGTTGCCAAAGTCTGAAACAATATCAATCAATCAATCAATCATGTGCCATGCCGGAAAGCGTGGGCGGTCATGACTCGCCATTTCACTCGATCACCAGTGTCGTGGATCAGCTCAGTGTTCCTGTCTCGTCCATGCCATGTGGCCAAGCCATCCAGGTATTTGCCTCTCGGTCTTCCTCTTGGTCTGTTCCCCTCGATCTTGCCAGTTGTCACTAAGTTCTCCAATCCATTTCTTCTCATAACATGTCCAAAAAAGTTTGACTGTCTACGTCTAATTTCTCTAATCAGTTTACGATGTTCATTTGTCTCCTGTAGTACTTGGTCATTGGTTTTTCTGTCTGTCCATGGTACTCTTTGCATTTTCCTCAGAAACCACATTTCTGCAGCCATCAGATGCTTTTCAGCTTGACTGCTCATTGTCCAAGTCTCACATCCATACAAAAGAACAATATATGATGTGTAAAACAATAAACACACCTAGAACATGAGACAAAAACAAAGTAAATATGGAAATTGGGAGAATCGATATTTAATAGATCATTATTGAACACAGGAACTATTGATTTATATTGTTCAACTGCGTACAGTCTTCAAAACAACCCGCCTGAGACTAATGAGGGTTCTCTATGAAAAAGCGGCAGATTCATTAGCCATTTTGCGTCAACAAATTTCTATAATTGAAACGTGTATTTTTTGGCTGTTTAATTTTAGCTTGTTTATATTTAACAACACGCATATCTACTTAACCTTAACAGCAAACGGGCACACAAACACTCACAGACAAACACACACAGACAGACACACACACGTAGTGTAGTGGCTACACACTCGCCTGAAGACCCAGTGGTCATGAGTTCGAGGCGTATCGGGGCGAATTCAGACCATTAAAATTCACCTGGGTTTCTAGGACTTCCTAGCCTAGCATGAGCACCAAGAAATGTCATGGAAGTAAAGGCAGCCGGCTCGGCACTGACCACATTACCCACCGAGTACCGATTAGCATTAAAATATTTGGATCGTTGGGCCTAGCTCTCTGAAAGGTGATCATAATGTAAATAACTGACGTTATATTGTTGACACGGTTTTGATAACAGGTCAGAAGTAACTACAAATAACTATAGACAAAGTAGTTCTAGAACGTGAAATCATGCATCTCAGAGGAAACTGAAGAGAAAACACGAGGGAGGAAAACAATATTACAAGTTGTTGTGTAACAGCAATTGATGGTATGGGAGAAATAAACATCATGAGTGCACCGACGAAAATGCAGGCCAGATGCATTAATGGCCTGCACCTTAATGTAGAGATGTTACTTGATGCTGAAAATAATGTGAGTGTGGTATCGCCATCATCATGTTTCATGCCGATAAGCGTTGGGGGGGGGGGGGGGGGGTCATGTTTCACCTTCTCAAACGAGTCATGGACCAGCTCTGTGGTCTTGTCCAGACCAAGCCATCCAAGTATTTACTTCTCTGCCTTCCCCCTGTTCTTTTCCTCTTAATATTTCCAGTTGTCACCAAGTTAGTTAGTTTATTTTTTCTCGTAACGTGCCCAAAATATTTTAATTGTTTATGTTTTTTTTTCTATATGAATGTAACATGTACAAGTGATAAGTGAAAAATGAGTGATTGGAAGGGCTAAATGTAAGACGGGCCTGCATACCCAATTTGTGACCCTTTGAAAATAAAGTTCGTTCGTTCTGTCATCAAGTTACTGTTCTAAGTTTCTTCTTATAGGGCTAGCTCATTAGTTTTTCTGTTTGTCAATGGTATTATTTATATTTTCCTCAGTAACTAAATTTCAACTGCCATTAGATGTATTCCGGTGTGGAATGGCGATATCTTATAGCCGGCTGTAACAGAACAAACATAGTATTCGATCACACATTACAATATTTTCTTACTTTGCATAGGCTTTTTCCACAAGCGACACCCAGAACTCGTTTGGATTTGACGACCTGGAGAACAGTAGTTTGCCATCAACGGTAGGCAGCATGTCGTCTACCCGAACATCCACCCACTTGCCGAACTGCCAGAAGCGACAGCGAAAACTGCCATTGTACTCTGGGCTGCTAAACGTCACTTCTTCTGGAATAATCTAAAGAAATGGAAATATAGTCTTCCATGAAAAATCTTTATATTTCCAGCTATATAATTGATTGGCTATTTGTGTGATTTTCTTGATAAGTTTATATTCGCTAGTTTGCCGACGTTTTCTAAACGGCCGACGCTCGCACCATGGTGAGATTGAACGCAAAGCGATCGGCTCCCAATCAGATAAAGCAGAAAACAACCAAAAATACCTGTGTACGTTTTGAACCTAGAACTGTCTCGACAGCTTGAAGTCGAAAATAGCTCGCTGACAAAGTTTATACTGGACAGGTGTGAAGCTCTGAAAATTTAGGTATTGGCCAGTCCATGTTCCTTTGCGATACACCGATCTTTGAATTGTGCCGTCTGCTCTACGTCTCATTAGAATATCTACGAACGGCAACGCTTCGTTGTGTTCGTGTTCCATAGATAGAGAGATGTTTTTATGCATCTTGTTCATTGTGGCCTGGAACGATGTTGCTTGTAGCTCGTCTGTGGTGATAATTAGTATATCGTCCACATAACGACGGTAAAAGGCCAAGTTGTTGATGTCTGAGGATCTCTTTTCTTCTAAATGTGCCATGAAGATGTCCGATAGAATAGGACCAAGAGGACTTCCCATGGCCACTCCGTCAATTTGGTGGTATGACTTAGTTAGAAAATTGAATTGTATGTTGGCGGTACATAATAGTAGTAGTCTCTCCAGAATAGGTGTTGGTATGCCTAATTTAGCTTAACGGGGCTTAGTACGGACCCTGTTTGACCGTGCTAGAAAGATATGCGCCCAGGACACACTGACAGAGGAATTTGAAACTCTGAAGAATGTCTTAAACCTGAATGGGTACTCCACAGGATTTATAAAGCGCCACTGCCAACAGCCAAAACCAAAACCAGACGTAACTACAGTCCCCAAACTCTTGGTATTCATCCAGCTAACCTTTCGAGGGGATGACATAATGCAACGTCTACAAGACCGACTTACTACAGCAGTAGGCCGAACATTCTGTGCTGCGACTCCAGTCATTAAATATAACACCGTACCGATTCCTACACCAGCAATCAAAGAGCCTGTTCCTCTGTATGCCACAAACAATTGTATTTACCAATTCACATGTAGATGCCAGGCCTTCTACATTGGTAGAACAGAGAGACAGCTTAACAAACGTGTGTCAGAACACATACCTCAATGGGTCAACAAGATACAACACACAGGAAATGCTAGCCTCGTGGGGCCGACACACCGGAAGCTCCCGGCGTCTTCAATTGGTAGGCACATTGTCGAAAACGGCCATTTGGTGGACAGAGACACGGCATTTCGCGTGTTGTTTAACACACAAAATATTCGCTTGTTTAAGTTTGCAGAATCAATTATGATCGATCAACGCAAGCCAGAATTGTGCAAACAGAAAGACATGTTAGTCAGCTTAAAATTACCGTGGTAGATAATTCACATTACTGTGCGAATATGTGTATATTTCAACTTGAAGGATTTATCTAGTTAATTCACGTAAGTTGTATGATTTCTGCAGCATGTACCTGACGAGATGCAGCGAAATATGCCAGGCAATAAATCGTGCAATCTATTGTTTGTGTCTTCGTTATTCAAATTCACTACGAGAAAACATTGTTTTGAATTTCTTAGACAAAGTAGTTGCCAAGACTGATTTCACATTCAGAAAAAAAGTTAGTTGCATATCCCTTTATATGGCATCACAGTCAACCCCCACATTATTTGTCTGTTTTGATTTCTTGGTAAGTTTTCGTTCAGTAGTTTGCCATTGTTGTATCAACGATCGACACTCATACCATTGTGTGAAAACCAGCGCAAGCTGGTCTACTGCCAACTCGATTGCAGCTGTGTTTCGAACGCGTCATGCGGGTTTACGAACTGCGCACGTAATCCCTGTGCCACAGAACCGATACATTCAGAAAACCGACACATAAAAAGAATATTGATATAATTTTGGTGGGGGGAGGGGTGTGGGGGGCGGTGTTTGGTATACATATGTTGAAATCATGGCCGGTACTACTGAGTTCTTTGACTGTTGTATGATCTACGGCAGGATATCTATGGGCAATAAATATTTTCTTTTACAACCCTATGTAAAGCATGCACAGTAGTATAGTTTCATTATATATATATATATATATATATATATATATATATATATATATATATATATATATATATATATATATATATATATATATATATATATATATAAAACAGAGTGTATGTGGCTTTGTTTGTGTGTTTGTGGTCAGCTAGCTATGTATTGGATGCGTTCGATAACGGTACATCCGATTGAGATGAAATTTTCTACACGTCTTCCTTTCATTCCTGTGCAACCGACTGTAATAGTTTCTTAGTGTAAAATCTTCTACTTATTTAATAACATTTACTTTTTCATTTTCATTATATAATGTCTATATAGCAGGGGGACTTCACTCTAGAAAAGTTATATTCAAGGGGCATAACTTTTAATAACATTTCTATATACTTTATAGTCATATTGTTGGACTTACTTGCACTATTGTTAAACTCTTTGTCTATAGTTATTTTCAGGCATATGAGTTATAATAAATAATGATATAATCTTTAAGGCATTTTCAAAGTTTGCATAAAAATAATGCATAATGCATAACATTGTAACCCATCTTTTTCTGCTTACAGAACTTATCAACTGTCATGTTGGTGATTAAAAACAGTTTTCATTAAAAATAATGAATGGTGTGTGGAAAGACATTCTTTTAAGTTACTGTTTACCGGCGAAACCACGCCGGGTCAGATAGATAGACAGACAGACAGATATTCGGGAACGGAAGCTTATTTGACTACTTATATGAATGAATTAAATGCCATGCTCCCCACCAGGGACTGGGTGAAGCCGGGCCGGGTCAGACAGACAGACAGATAAACAGACAGTCGGGAACGGGAGAGCTTATATGACTACGTATATGAATTAAATGAGATGCTCCCCACCAGGGACTGGGTGAAGCCGGGTCAGACAGACAGACAGACAGATAGACAGACAGACAGATAGTCGGGAACGGGAGAGCTTATATGACTACTTATATGAATTAAATGAGATGCTCCCCACCAGGGACTGGGTCAAGCCGGGCCGGGTCAGCCAGACAGACAAACAAGCAGACAGACAGACTGATAGATAGATAGATCCCCTCCAGGGCCTGGGCGAAGCCGGGCCGGGTCAGCTAGTATATATATATATATATATATATATATATATATATATATATATATATATATATATATATATATATATATATATATATATATATATATATATATATATATATATATATAGACAACATGTAATTACCCTGGACATTCAGCTGCGGTTTCTCCGCTATTAGAGAAAGTGTTGTGATAAACCAGCAGTTGTCGAGGTCCCCTTGTTTCAACTCGTTCCTCTCTGTCCCGTCAGCTATTAGAACTGGATGAAGAGAAAGATCCTGAAATTGATAATTTGAGAAGCGTTGTGTCAATACTGTACTGGTATCTTGCCGTGTTGACAGTCGACAAATATTGTGATTCAAAATTAAAAAAAAAGTGAAAGGGGTGGGTTGGGGTATAATAACCTCTTCATAGCACAAAGCCTGGGCTAAATTGTAGAAACCATGTGTTGCCCATGCCGCATGATTCCTCTTTCGGCCTGCCTAGTTTACTCCAGAGGAAAGGTAACACCAAGACATCGGGAGAAATACCACCGACAGAAGCTACCAGATCAATGAAGTTAGTTAGTTAGTTAGTTAGTTAGTCGACAGATCATCCTCGTTGCACATCGAACCATTCAGTCCATAAGTGCTCGGATCCCCTCCTCAGCAAATCCCGCAGTGTGTAGCGGCTAACGACGCCAGTTTTGTGTTGGTTTATCAATCTTCTTTGGCTTCCTGCGTGGTGTTCTTGTTTGGCCACCCCTCTTTTAATTTGCTGCTCCCGCAGTCTGGCCATTGTTGTAGATTCACAGTCATCACTTGGTTCTCGCAAAAGTCTCACTTCTCGTAGAGCATTCAGAATGTCAGCCTGGTCCATGGCGCGTCCGCCCTCCACAGTAGCCTTACCTGCGAGCTTGTCAGCCCGCTCATTTCCTTGTACTCCCGCATGACCTGGCACGAAGATGAAACTAATCTTTGCCAGCCGAGACCGCTTCAGAGGCAGCAACCATTCTCTTCGTATCGACCCCTCCTCCATCCTCTTGATCATGTTCATTGAGTCGCTAAGGAAACAGGCCCTAGTGAATGTCTGTGTCTCGAGCCATGTTATTGCTTTACTTACTGCCATGACTTCCATGGTCAGGCTACTTGTGGTTTCAGTGAAAGCACCAGAGTCCTCCTTCACAATTCTCCCTCCGGCCCGAGCTGTAAAGGCCCATGAGCTTCTCACATGTCGGACGACCGACCCATCTGTGTAGATGACCGCGTCACCGTCTAGAGAATTCTCGAAAATCAACGCTTGTACTTCAGCCTCAACAGCAGCCGGATTTTCTTGTCTGCATTTTCTATCTAGTTGGATGCAAACTGAAAAGGATGTGCAGAAGTCTGTTGACACTTGCACCCACTCCTCGCCAGGTTCTAAGTCCTCAAGTGAACACACCTGTTGAAGAATGTCTTCGGCTTGACCCATCCACGACCGTCCTCTTTTTAACCTGCTGCCCTTCACCTTCCTAATTTCACTATGCAGTGGATGTTGTGTGTTTGCGTTAATTCTGAGGTAGGCGCGTGCCCTGCAAACTTGTATTCTCTCTTCAATGGTTGGACAATCAAGAAGGTAGCGCATCGCCCTGCATGCTGTATCTCTTGTACATCCAAGAATAATGCGCATAGCTTCATTCTGTATCCTTTCCATCCTTTCTATCTGCTTATGGCTGAGAGTCAGGATTGCCATTGCATACTCCAAAACAAGACATGACCAGCCCCTCGTACAGAAGACATAGATGGCGCTGCTCACAGTTTGCTGCCGCCATCACCCGCATCGCTGCCAAACCCCGCTTGGCCTTTGTTATCACCTGGTCTATGTGCACATTATAAGCAAGGCTTCGATCAAACCGTATCCCCAGGTAATTCATTGCCTGCGTTCTTTCCACCGTCTCTGAACACAGCATTACAGTTGGTGTTGGATTGTTGACAATATGATTATTCAACGAGAACCAAGTCACTGTTGCCTTTGTTGGGTTGACCATTGCCCCAGCTTAATCACACCAAGTACTTATGCGATTGAGTTCGGTTTGTAGTTCCACAGCAACCTCCTCTCTATCCTTACCCTGACGATACACTAAAACATCATCGGCATACGACAATGTCCTGCCAGGTCCAGTGATCTGCTCACTGGTGATTCTCACTGTGTAGGCGTTGAACAGTACCGGAGATAATGGTGATCCCTGTGGTAGGCCAGGATATATTGTTGTTGGTTCCGAAGTCCAACTGCCACATCTAAAAACTACTTTCCGTTGGTAGATGGCTGCAGCGATCCAACTAAGGAGGAATGGACTTACGTTTAGTTCAAGAAGCTGAAACATTAAAAAATCCAGTGGTACTCTGTTGTATGCGTCCTCAAGATCAATCGCTGCAGCAACGGTTTCAGTGCCTGAGTGGAAACCTTCATAGACATCATGGGCAAAGACTGCTGCATTGGTCCAGGTTTCTCTTTTTGGACGGTACCCACCCAGGGTAGGTGGGAAAACACCTTGCTTCTCTAGTTGGCTTGATATTTTCCTGGCAATTACCTTCTCCAGTAGCTTGCCTATTGTATTCTGCATGGTTATAAGTCAAATACCAGATCAATGAAGCAATGCTCTAACTTTCCGCCAGTCGGAGTTTCGATCTTAGACTAGTTGCCGACCAAGGTGTAGGGCCTGGTCAACCCTGCATTGACATGTAGCCTTTAGGTTGCATTTCCATGTAGCAGGGTAAAGCTTATATCCTCCCAATTGTATTCATCCGCCCAAAGCCAGTTGGCACACTGTGTCAATATGTACTTTGCAATTGGTACTTTTCATTAAAAATCACAATGTTTAGCGCGCAACAAAATACACACGAAGTTTTCAACTTGTCCTAAAATTCAGTTTTCTTCATTGTTTAGCTCTTTGATGGTCGCAAAATATTTGTATTTGTCTAACATTGATTTCATTCTGCACATTTTCTTTTAATTCCTGGTGTGTTTATGGATTATGGTTTCATCATTTTGTTATTGTTAGCTCCATTGCTCTATTCAGGCACGTTAGAAGTAATAAAACAACGAAGGGAGCTGAAACAGAAAGGAGATGAATCTGATAGCAGGATAAAGTATGAATCTTTAACTCGAGAAATAAGAAAGAACACAAGAAAGGACAAAAATCAATATATACAAGATTGCTGTACCATTGGCACCTTTCCGTCTTGACAGACGATAGTTTGGTACATTGTGCTTTAAAAAGGCTTAATAACTACGATCCATGGCGGTGGCGAGTGTGGCTGGTAAGACCCAATTCGTGCTGTAAATGTCCGTTCACAGTGGGTGCATGTGAACAAGTGGTCATTTCCACCATTTTGCACCATCTTACGTCTCTCACGCTCTGTGTGTGCTTTATCTGCAATCATTTTCTCCTTTGTCTTTATTCCGTTTCTGATAGTTGCCCTCCATGCAACACGTTCAGCGGCGACGTGCTCCCAATGTGCATTATCAATGCCTGTATCAATCATGTCCCGCTTACACACATCTTTGTATCGTAGTAGAGGCCGACCCTGAGATCTCCTACCCGTCTGTAATTCACCAAAAAAGATGTCCTTTGGTATTCTACCATCATCCATCCTCCTAACGTGTCCTATCCATCTAAGTCTACGAAGACTGAGCATGGAATACTACCGTCACACAACCTGATTCTTTCCAATACTTCAGTATTTGTGATTTTGTCTTGCCACTTAATACCAAGTATTCTTCGCAGACACCGTATATGAAAGCTGTTTAAACGTTTCTCTTGGCGTGAGTAAGTTGTCCAGGTTTCACTGCCATAAGAAGAGTACTAAGGACACAGGCTTGGTAGACGAGGACTTTTGTATTGGCAGTAAGCTTCCTGTTCTCCCAGACTCTTTTTGCTAACATGTTCATTGTTGTTGCTGCCTTGCCAATCCTGATGTTGATTTCCTGATCGAGGGATAATTTATTAGTACCTAGTGCATTGGTTTTACAGCCTGCGATTCAGATTTTGTCCTAGCCCCAAGCACCCATTGAAGCAGGCAGGCTGTGGCGGATCAGCACCCAATTGGCTGGGGGCTGCCCAGCTTGAGGCGGGCGGTAGCTGATCAGTGACACCTGTAGGTGTCTCCCACCGTCAGAGGCAACGCGTGGCGCCCCATGTCTACGCCAACTGACAAGGACTTATAACCCGTAACAGTTGCCTCTCGCTTTGATTCCGAGACCGGTTAAGACCAGGGTTGGAGTTATTGCCTCTCCATAGCACAAAGCCTGGGCTAAAATAAAGAAACCATGTGTTGCCCATGCAGCATGATCCCTCTATCGGCCTGCCTAGTTCACTCCAGAGGAAAGTTGACACCTATAATCTGGAACAAGACAAGCTGCAGAAGCTGCCGGATCAGCAAAGCAATGCTCTAACTGCCCGCCTGTTGGAGATACGATCCTAGACCAGCTGCCAACCAAGGCTTAGGGCCTGGTCTGCCCTGCCATGACTTATTTTGTCTTTGGGTTGCATTTCCTCGCACCAGGATAAGGCTAGTACCCTCCCAATTGCGCTCTTCCGCCCGAAGCCGTTGGCACAATGTGGGGTGTCGGGTTTGGTAAGCGCCGCCCAACATTCGGCGCTGACAGAAAGCAGGTAGTACCGTCTACTGTCATACGGTAGCTCAGTCATATCTGACTAAGACCTGACTTATTATACAAGATTGCTGTACCAGAATAGAGCAATATCATAAGGCTGGAAGAGATTATGAAATGTTCAAGGAAATGAAGTTATTGACAAGAAATGTTCAACCTCAATTGAATGTTATCTGTGACAAGATGGGAAATACCTTAACAGAATCTAGACAAATTCTAGAAAGATCGCAGGAGTACTGCAGTGGAATGTATGATATGAGTGACAGTGAGGATATGAATGAGATACATGAGCCAATGACAGCAGAGACAGAACCTGAACCCTCATTAGATGAAATTGCTTGGGCTATAAGGAACCTGAAGAATGGTAAATCACCTGGATGTGATGAGATACCAGCTGAACTAATTAAAGCAGGAGGAGAAGAAAGCATACACATATATCATGCATTATGTACAAAGATTTGGAAATATGGTATATGGCCAAAAGATTGGAAGAGAACTATCTTCATTCCAATACCAAAAAAGGGCAACCTGAAACTATGCACCAACTATAGAACTGTTGCCCTGATCAGTCATGCAAGTAAAATTCTACTAAAAGTCATAATGCGAAGGCTTAGTAAGAAAATGGAAGAAGAGATTAACGTAGTTCAAGCTGGATTTAGACAAGGAAGAGGAACAAGAGATCACATATTCAACATGCGTTTAATAATAGAGAAGTGCAGAGAATTTAATGTAAACCTATTCTCATATTTTGTGGATTATTCAAAGGCATTTGACTGTGTACAGCATCAGAAACTTTGGGAAATCATGAGGAATATGGGCTTTCCATCACATGTAGTACATCTCATAAAAATGTTATATCTAGACCAACAAGCAGCAGTTAGAATAGATGGCGAGACATCAGATTGGTTTGACATCAAGCAAGAAGTCCGTCAGGGCAGCGTGCTGTCACCCTATTTGTTTAACCTGTATGCCGAAAATATAATGAGAAATGTCAGAGATGATATAAACAGGGAGCCATATGATGCCCTAAATATCGGCGGTCATGACATACCAGAGATTCGAATGCTGATGATACAGTATTACTATCCACAACACAGAATGGCATAGAAAACCTAATAGCCTCAACACAATTGAATAGTGAAAATCACAACTTATATCTTTGTAGCATGATGGATCAGACCCCACATTCCCAGCCCGACACATTCATAAAAATACTTTCGATTTGAGCGGCGTTTCCAGATAGAAGGGCGATTCTTGGAATAGTAAGTTCCAGAACGAGTTGGGGGAGGGCAGCGGTATGTGCTTGTCTTTTGATTGGTTAATAGGTGGCAGCCCGCGCTGTTTGCTAGGCCACCTTTGAAAATTTGGCAGTTCGAGCCAAGATTCCAACCGGAGCGGTAGTTATTTTGTGATGTGTTGACAAAAATGCCCTAAAAGATTATATAATATATTGTTCTCTGGACAACAGGTACCACTTTAAAACATACTTTGATGTTGTAGTTGTGCCTGGTGAACGAAAGAGAAGAATATAATAGTATTTTATGAATAAAATGTGAAAAGTGAAAACAGAATTTCTGTGCGCAAGTATTCTGAATATTGCTTCTTCAACTTTGACAGGTCTTCCACGCTGTATACTCCAAGTGCATATCATCCCTCTGTTGTGACTGGTTGCGTATGCTTGATGATTGTAAAGTACACTCAATGCAATTCGCAAACCATTTGTGCATTATAAATGCCTATCATTACTCATTCTTAACCCAACTGTACTTTGCTCTTGTGAGTTAACAATTGACAGTCTGAATTGGAATGTGTGATGTAAACATGTATAAGTTCCTTTGTAAATGCTGAGAATGTTGGAGGAGTGAGCTGGTGATTTGATAAGTAGCCTCTCACATTAGTAGAAGGAAAGATGCTTCAATATCCATATGTAAGCAGGTTGTGTATGGCACGCCAGAATTGCTAAGTTCATGTGATACCTGGTGGCTCAATTAAGCTCAAGAGAATACCATTTCTTTCTGCAGCATTACACTGTTACCTCTACTGTTGGTTGGTTCATATAAAGTAGTTCCTTGAAGGACTATAGGTGTGTGAACCTGTGTCTTAGTCGGCTGAATATAATGTACAGCTCATGCAAATTTACAAGGACTAAACATGTTTTCCCCCATATGTGCTTTGGTGCATATGAGAACAATTGCTTGTGCAATTGAGCTTCTGTTACCGACTGTAGTAGACATGAACATTACTCAGTGGGGAAACAGCACATGAGGATGATGAAGATGATGTACCTGTGAGTCAGGTCTGGTCTGAGAAAAGGGGTGAGGTCTGGCATTGCTGTGTGAATATGGAATAGGACATTCATGCACCAACATGGCAACCATTGGAATGGATGTCTGGTCTGCTAATTGGGTAAATGCCATTAATTAATACATAATGCATATTGCAGTTGTAAATGCCTCTTTTCCATTTCCCTTCACAATGCCTGTCCCATGTTACTATGTCACAATGCTTGCTCATGATGCTTGCTGTACTGTGTCTGGTCCTCCTTGTGCCCAGGTCTACTGTGGTTCAAACATGGTGGAACTTAGACCACATAAATGCTTGTAATTGTGTTAAGCTACCCTGTCTCAGCATAGTCTTGTGATTACCACAGTACATCAGAGTGAAATACACTGCATCATCAAACTAGGAGAGGTGTGTTTGGTCAACATCCTCCCTTAACCTTCCCCATCTCCATCTGTGTATGTTAATGTATGATAACATCATCTTTTAACAAATGTAAAGAGATGTTGTGCCATTTTGTATATTGACAGAGAACAAGATGATGGTGGAGAGGTCTTCCATATATCATCTGGGACAACTAAACAGAAGTCCTAGATCCAGAAGTGACTCCCTATCAAAATGCAGGAAAATCAAAGAAGAATTTTCTCTCAGCTCTCAACAGCTGAATGCACAAATGGGAGCATAACACAATCTGAAGCACTATAATAGTGGTGCGCTGGACAGTGATCTTTGATTCAATCAAATGTCAACTGAGAATAACATCAAGTCTTTTGGTACGGACTACTATTCAGAGAAAACTGGTTAAGTAACATGCAGTGTTTGTTTATCTAAGACTCAACTTAGAAAATATCCAGCATGGTGCTCACACAGTGATTGAAGAATGTGACTTGAGGAGTAGGTGAAGTTGAGGGCTAGGTGAAGTGCTGCAATGTATTGGACATTATGTATATCATTATTGAAGTACCCAGTGACCGCCTTCACAGATAGCCTGATCAACCGTGAGATGCAGTACCGTATCATCATACCAAATCTTGTCTTCAAGAGGAATGAATCTGCCATGGAACTTGTGGGAAATCTGCTAACTGGAGCTTGTCCAACATCAATGCTGATGATAAAAGGATTCAACAGACCCAGAACAGTAGTTCCTCCCTTAGGTTTTCCTATGATAGGATTTTATAAAATTCCCAAGAGACAAGAAGGATAATAGATACTGTAAATGAGTGTTGTAGTTGGAGAGGAGGAAGAGGAGAGTTTATTGAAAAGCTGGAGGAGTGTGTAGGAGGTGGTGTATCATGTTTATCTACAAGCATGTGGGACATATTTTATGCATTTTCAATGTAATTATTGAGGTGTTGACATGCCAGGATATGGAACAATGGTCATCACTAGACTCACCATCAGCTCAATAAATTGTGTATTTAATGAATCAGTGTTTTAAGTACATGTCTCAAGAGAATGTCTTGTACAGTTGCTGTCAAGTATTGTATCTGTGACTGTCTTAAGTGCTGTGGGTGGTTATACATATTGTGAAAAGTCCTGTATAGATGTTGTCAAGTATCACATGATGTATGTCTTGTACAATGGTTAGTGTAAACATTTCCTTGTAAATGTATGTTCCACTTTTGTCAAGAACCTGTCATGTAGATGTCTTGTTCAACAGATGTAATGTTCAGTTATTGTTGAGTTTGTCTGCAAAAATTGAATCCTAAAGTCCTAATGACTAATTGAACTGATATAGGTCACACTGACAAAATTAAATAAAGAAGATCTAATGTGACGGACGAATAGCACACTGGCAACACTATGTTGAGTGAGACGGACCCTCAGTTGTACAGAGGCTAATAGTTCAGATCTTCTCTGGCCTTGAGGAACCTTTTTCTTCTTATATAAATTTCTGTGTAGATACATAGTAGTCTCACAGTGGGGGTTCAGAGCCAAGGGAAAGAGGGTTCTCCAAAAAGGCTATTGCGGAATGATTATCTCACTTAAGAGACCTCTAGACATAAAACGTGCAAAATCATATCCTTTATCTTGTATATTTATTATTCAAGATATATTTCCAGAGAACACTACTAACTAGGTCCTCTGTCTCAATCAAACATTTCACAATCTTAACACAGCAAAAACTAAGATAATGCATACAGATAAAACTACTATGGAGAAAGAAATATACATTAATGGGAGAAAATTGGAGGTGGTGGAAAATTTTGAATATCTTGGGTCATTGATTACGAATAATGGTGACACAATGAAAGAAATTAAACGGCGACTATCCATTGCTCTTCAAAGACTAAAACAGATGAATAAATTATGGTGTGAGACAGACAGAACTAAAAAAATTAGATTTTTAAGAGCATGCATCTTTCCCATTGCAACATACGCCTGTGAGACATGGACACTTACTAAACAAGCTGAACAGCGCATACATGCTTTTGAATATAATGTTATAGACGAGTTCTAAGAATATCTTGGGTAAAGAAAAGAACAAATGCATCCATACTTCAAGAGTTGAATATTGAGGAGGGATGGCTATTAAAGACGATAAAACAAAGAAAATTGAAATATTTTGGTCACTTGAAACGTCACGACAGTTTGGAGAGAATAATAATGGAAGGGTATGTGCCTGGGAAGAGAGGAAGAGGAAGGCCAAAGAGAAGATGGGTGCAGGATGTGGCGGATGATCTCCAGATGGGTGTATCAGACGCGGGACATCTTGCTTGTGATCGAGAAGTTTTCCGGAAGGTTGTTATTGGGAGCGAGGTTCTGCAAAGGACATGCTACTGAATGAATGAATGAATATTTCTCGTCTAATTGCTTATTCATAATCCATGTCTCAAACCAAATAATAAATGAATGAAACAAAATAATTGTTGGCTCTCATTCGTTTGTTTGTTAGAACATACGATAGAAAACAATATTGTCAATATACTCGTATTGAGTTATGTTTTCCTTATACCACCGTGTGCTGTTAATTGACTGAGTTATGAGCAGCTTTGAACTATTTCAGACGTCTGCAGTGCATTTATTTTGTTCAAACTGGGTTTTCATCTCTGCTAAATTTACATATTGTTTGTATGCATATCCAGTGTTACAAAACTGAATGAGCCCAATTACTCATAAAGACACACACTTTTAATTGATGACTTTCTAAGTGTATACGTCTTTTCCGTTTGCTACTCACTTCTCTGCTTGTAGCCCGCGCATTACAGCTACGTTAACATAATATATTCGGACTTCATAGTTTGCAAGCTTGAGACACATTAGACAGAAATTCTTATTTGCCAGTTTCTAATTACTAAAGAGGCAACAACTGCATGACTACCTAAATGTCCAGCCCCTTGCTTACTTGTCTGCCTGCCCATGCCCCTACAATATGGTTCTCTACATACATTCACATTCCTGGCATTCGTGTGTATAATTATGAACCGAACGTCATGGCTGACATACAAGTGTGAATCCATAATGCACGCCTGCCATAGTTCTGCCTATCAATAGTTCTGTTGATAAGCCTTTCGAGGACATAATAACGTTGGCATTCTGGCAGCTGCATTATGCATCGTATACTTGCGCGGGCTATTGGTTTGTCGAGGCTCCTGTCTGTTCCACTTCTCACATGGGGCAGTGACTGAGGAGCATTTTATGTGATATTCACTGACACGAGAATAGAGAATTATGGGGCAAACCTTTGCCGTGAAGTTGGAACCGCAACTAACTAACTAACTAACTAACTAACTAACTAACTAACTAACTAACTAACTAACTAACTAACTAACTAACTAACTAACTAACTAACTAACTAACTACCTAACTAACTAACTAACTAACTAACTAACTAACTAACTAACTAACTAACTAACTAACTAACTAACTAACTAACTAACTAACTAACTAACTAACTAACTAACTAACTAACTAACTACCTAACTAACTAACTAACTAACTAACTAACTACCTAACTAACTAACTAACTAACTAACTAACTAACTAACTTACTAACTAACTAACTAACTAACTAACTAACTGACTGACTGACTGACTGACTGACTGACTGACTGACTGACTAGCTGACTGACTAACTGGCTAACTAACTAACTAACTAACTAACTAATTAACTGACTGACTGACTGACTGACTGACTGACTGACTGACTGATTGACTGACTGACTGACTGACTGACTAACACCGTAACAAAACCACTTGATGTAAAACATTCATACTCCTGTAAATGTATTGAAGCTTGCAGAAACTTACATGCGGTCTGGCCCATACAATGTTGCTGAGTCCGTGCCTGAACTGTTTGGAGCCGACTGAGGCGTCCCGCGGCGGGAATTCTGTGTCCAAGAAGAGTTTCTTGCCTTCAAGTTGTTTCCGCTTTCTGTAGGCGTGCTATAAAATAGGAAGCAATGCTCAGTAGTGTCTGAAGGCCAGTAAAACGTCTTTACTTGCATACACTTCCATGTATATCATATGTGGAAGGTAATATGAAATCAAGAATCACCATAATTGCACACATGACATTCCCACATGGACCCCTTCCCCTTCTTCAATAGCCAACTAAGAGTTCTCACACTGACGGGCCAGTGGCAGCCTGACTGAACAATAAGAAGAAAAACCACATTGGCAATGTTGTGATTGTGCTACAGCTACCTGTCTAATACTGTTGGTGTTCCATCTATCTATCCAGTCAAATGGATTTGTGACACACAGATAAAGAAAATAATCACCATCTCCAAAGGCGTTTTCACTATATTGAATAAAAAATATGGACAATAAGAATTCTTAGGACAAGCACAAACATCCGTTTACGGAATGGTTGTATATGAGCTCTTCTTTTGCTCAGTCTAATGTTGGAGAATGAGTAAAGGAGTGATGAAGGAACTGGAGGCAGTGGAGGTGAAGTTCTTTAGAAGAATATTAAGAATATCGTGGAGAAAGAAAAAAAAGCAAATGCTGAACTACTGAATGCCAGAGCTCGTCTAGATTACTCATCAAAACGATAACTGTATAGAAAAGGGAAAAAAGCAATTTACCGGGATAAATCAGCAAAACAGATTTGGTCGAGAAATCGTCTTTAATTGGAGCATGTTAGGCAAGAGAAGCAAAGGAAGACAGGTAATGATGCAAAGGGAAAGCGTGACCACCTGGGCAACACGTAAGACTAAGGGAAGTCATTAACTAAATTATAAATGTGTATTACATCCAAAACAAATTGAGCTGCGATTGATTGTACTTAATTTCTCCTGTATTTTTCATTACCTACCTACGCTGATAGTATGGCCATAAGTGGGATATATGGCTATAAGTATGGTGCTAAAAAAAAATAAGTGTGCAGCCTGTAATATAGTGGCTTGTGCTCTGTCCTTTCCGTAGCGTGGTCCTAGATCTCCCCCCCTCCACCTAGAGGTGGGGTTCCTCGCGTGACCACATGACTACGAGATTGACCCAAACTTATATAATGGGTACCAGAAAATTTTCTGGTGCGTAAAATGGGCGGCGTGATACCAACAACGGGAAAATTGATTCTCTTTTGGACATGAAAAAAGGGTCCGTGCACCAAATATCCAACATGTCATGATACCATGGGAGAGGGGTTGTTTGCATCTAAAGAAGCTTTCACACGGTCACCTTTATTGTCAGACACCCTGCCAGAAATTCTATAAGAAACAGCAGAGTTGGAAAAGTGTTGAAGACATTTAAAATAGGATGGATCTATTCCCTAAAATAAATTTAAAAAAAGAAAGAAAAAAGAACGAAGCATGAGCCTGTTGTGGGTCTGTGATATGTTAGAACAATCACATTTTATATGTTCAGAGTGCACGGGGGAATACGTAGCTCTTTCCCTCACTTTAGCGAATGGCAGAAGCAGGGGTCGAACCCTCGTCGCATCGCGTTCATGACATTATCAGCGTTTCTCATGAAAGACTACACTAACCCGCCGCTGTTCCAGACAAGTTAGTATAAATTTGTCAAAATGGAAGGAATATGTAGCCAGTGCTGAAAGTCTAGTTTATAGAATCGACAAAATGCATGCCACATTCACATTCTAACGTACTACACGGGTTAATAAACTTAAAATATGAGATACTGATGCATGCAACTGGAACTGGTGAAATGACTACTAAACATTGGTTGCAGGTGTGTCCAACATATGCAGAGCAAAGAAAACTATGTAAGCTTAAAACCTTTCCATTTAAAGACAAACTCTATGGAGTTGTAAACACGTCCAAGTTGACCGCTGCTGTCTTTGGATATATTTATGCTGATGCCTGATGCTGCAGGAAGAGGAAGAGAAGACATAAATTAGAGAGGCGCATTAATAGCCGTCAGAATCGAAGGACTAAGAAGCTCACTGAATGTCTAGGAGAGAGAATCGAAGGAATAAAATACATAGGCTAAGTAATAATCGAAGGAAATAGTCACCAGGCCAGAACTGTTCTTTTCAGTGAAAAAGCACGGAGCATCAGGACAGAAACTCGGAAAGCACCATGTAAACAACAAGATCAGAAGTATCTTATGTATAGTAAATCGAAATGGTTGCCAAATTTTGAGACACCCTGAAGTGTGAATTAATTTATGGCAGCTAATAAAATTTGGTATTTAAAGATGGGTAACTACACTACAGCCGGTCTCTCTGGTCTAGAGGTTACATGACTTTCTCCGTAATATCGTATACTCTCGTAAGTGACGTGATGTTGCTCAAGAATTGGTAGCGGTTCTCTCCGTGTCGATAACTCAGAGGTATGTGAGCCGGTCGCTCAGAAAGCTAATGGCAAACTACGGAGCGTAATCTTGCCAAGAAATCAACAATCAGCTGAAATATGCTGACGTTGACAGCGATGTCCTGTAAAGGATGTGCAAACAAAAAAAAAAAAAAATTACCCTACAGCCGGTCTCTCTCGCGCAGGAGTTATGGACGTGGTTTGTAATCCAGCTTACCCGCGTTCGAAACACAGCTGCGAGCGATTTTGCAGCAGGGTTTTAACGAATTTGTATGGGAACCGGTCGTTTAGAAAGCAATGGCATCCTACTGAACGTAAACTTGCCAAGACATCAACAACAGCAGTAGAATGCTGGTGTTGACAGCGATGTCCTGTAAAAGAATATTTAAAAAAAAAACCTAAAATACAAGCCAGCTCCGTGGTGAAGGTATTACGGACACAGTTCGTAATCCCGCATACCTCGTTCAAAACACCGCTTCGAGCGATTTGGCAGCAGACATCCTTGCGGGTGGTTGTTTATGACATTGTATGGGTGCCGGTCGTTCAGAAAGCAATCGCAAACTACTGAACGTAAACTTGACCAGGAATCACGAACAGCCAAAAATGTGGGGGTTGACTGCTACGTCCTGTAAAGGATACGCAGCAACAACTTTAACTACACCATTTGGATGGCGCAATAATGGTAATTAATTTGGTTATGCTTGCTAGCCTGTAAATATCTATTCAACAACGGCGTCACAGTGATGTTATTGATCAATTCATGAACTAATTATTGATGAAGATACGCAGAGAATGCTTTAATTAGGGTTGTTTAATTAGGCAGTCGATAGAACTAAGAGGGCGGTATGTAGTATTGAATGGTTAAATGGGGTACACCTTTCAGGAAAAGGCTAATTGAACAGGAAATAAAGTTGTACTACTAGTTTTGAGGGCGTGTGAAGTAAATATCTTATAATTTGTTGATAACAGAAAGCACAACTTACGAAATAACAAACTTCTATAAAAGGACAAAAAGGCTATCCTGACTGTATGCACATTGATTCTTATAATCACCTTTCAAAACAAGATTAGGTTATAATTTTTAGAATGTCATCAGGACACAACAGATTGAAGCATCAGATATATCACAAGGATAAGATAGATTTGTAGGAGCTTCGTGTGTGGCAATAATTTTATGAAAGCCTGCAACCTTCGATAGGGCGACTTACAACAGTAACATTAAATATCAAACACTTTCTGTTGTGTATTCACCTTGATGTGGTAGAGGGGTTTGTGTGCTCTAAGAGGTATGCCAAAGGTAGCGTAGCTTCTAGTATGTCTCCCATGTCTGACAGGACAAGAGATAGGCAGCAGACCAAGAGACATAAACACTTGCTGGGTCGACTAGGCCAGGCATAGGCTAGGCAAGCAAACTAGAACAAAAAACGCCTATGGAGGTCGGATGCACTGGACCATAGACTTGATGAAAGAGTGCGCCGCAACTCACTTAATTATGATAATGATGTTGATGTCAACCAACTGCATTCCACGAAAAACTACACGAACACGTCATGAACCGGAAACTGACTGCTGCTTTTACTAGAGACATTAACTTAAGTCCGACCGCCAGCGAGGGAGAAGAAGGAGAAAACATAAGATGATGTGTTATTACAGAACACAAGAATGTTATATAATGTAGATTGTCATAGCGCTGCAGATATATATTGGTTGTTTCATGTCTTATAATGTTGATTCCTCTAGCGCTGAAGAGATTTATTGGTAGCTTTCTTGTCTTACATCATGTTTTTCAACACCTTTCACATTTTATTTATAATTTATAATTTTTGTTGTTTATAAATTTATACCCCACCACAACAGTGGAAAGATGGTGTAATTTTCAAACTGCCTAAAAAGGGCGATATGTCTGATTGCAATAATTGGCGTGGTATCACTCTATTGTCAGTACCAGGAAAACTTTTTTGTAGCATGTTACTTAAGAGATTGAAAAAGGCGATAGATGAAAGGCTCAGAGAAGAACAAGCAGGCTTCAGACCAAAACGGTCATGCATAGACCACATTTTCACCCTCAGAATAATCATTGAAGACTCCGTAGAATTCCAGTCGAAATTAATCACCAACTTTGTCGACTTTCAAAAAGCCTTCGACAGTATCCACCGTCCTTCACTTTGGAATCTACTTAACATCTATGGTTTTCCTACCAAATATACCAACGTCATAAAATCTTTCTACAAAGAAACACGCTGCTGCGTAAGAACAGAAACAGGCAACTCTGACTGGTTCTCAGTCGAAACAGGAGTGAAACAGGGTTGTGTCTTATCACCGATGCTTTTTGGAATAGCTATCGACTGGGTCATGCGCAAATGCACAAACAACACAAATATGGGTATCCATTGGGTTGACAAAATTCTAGAAGACCTGGACTTTGCCGACGACATAGTGCTTTTGAGTTCAACACACCCGGATGCCCAAGAGAAAATAAACCACCTCCAAAATGTTTCAGGGCAAATTGGTCTCCAAATTAACACCACAAAAACAAAGACTATTGATCTTACCAACAGTTCAGATGACACCAAATTGAACAGCTACGTTCTTGAAAAAGTCAACAGCTTTACATACCTAGGAAGCAAAATGACATCTACAGGGGACTCAACACCAGAAATATCATCTAGAATCGCACTGGCATCCAGTGCCTTCAATAAACTGTCAAACATCTGGAAGTCAAAGACACTCAGCAAACACACAAAACTTAAAATCTTCAACTCTTGTGTGATTCCAGTGTTAACGTATGGATGTGAAAGTTGGAAATCAACGGTAGCTTTAGATAAAAAATTAGACAATTTTGAGAACAAATGTCTTAGAAGACTTCTAAACATCCACTGGACAGACTTCAGAACCAATTCGCAAATAAGACAAGAGACTAAGCAAGATACAGTATCCAATTTCATAAGAAGACGCCGTTGGAACTACATCGGCCATGTACTCAGAATGGACAAGTCAAGACTCCCCTACCAAGCCCTCATATGGTCACCAGTAGGGAAAAGAAAACGGGGAAGACCAAGAGAGACCCTGCGTAGAACCATCATTAGAGAAGGCTCATTCAATGGCCAAGTAAATATCCAAGATCTACAACAGGTAGCAGCGAACCGCCAAGCATGGAGAGACAGGACTTCTGCCCTATGCGCCGCCTTAGGCTCAAGAGGAAAGACTAACTAACTAACTATAAATTTATCTGAATTTCTTATCCATGTGCATGAACATATTTTATCTACTGGTAGAGTGTATTTGATTACACGACAATACCGACTTCAAAATATCGCTAATGAATATAAACTGTCATTAAGATGGCTATACGACATAAAATTCATTTGGAACTAACATAGAAAATAAACACCAGTGGAAGGCGAATGGATAAAAAAGCAGGAAAGCTTCAGCATTAGTAGACCAACAGCAGCAGCAGAAGAGAAAAGATGCAGAAAATAAACAATATAAAAATTAGCAGGAGATGGAGATAGAGAAGGATGAAAAGGTAGAAATCAGGAGGAGGAGGAATTGGAGGAGCATGTGGAAGAAGAAGAAGGAGAGGGAGGAATAAGAAGTGGCGGGGGAGGAGAAGAAGAAGAAGAGACAGAAGGAGAAGAAGGAAGAAAAGGAAGACGAAACAACAGAAGACAGCAACGAACCTGTATATTCTGTGTCAGCGAAGTCCAATTCCTGGGAGTCGGTGCATGGTTGTTTTGTGCGGGGCTGACTTCAATGACAGCGGGAGGGCATTTTTTCCTGGACGGCCACAGTTTAGAGCTTCCGTTTACTGAGGCCGAGCAACCCATGTCTTCATGATGACGTCATCAGATGCAAGGACTGGACCTGGCGTCGACGCCATTCTTGATCACAGGTAAATGTTAGCGCCGACCCATCTAATAATCTGGTAAAGTAAACACACAAATATTGCCAGTTTGTAAACATAGTGGTTAAAGTTAGTTGCATGTCCTTTACAGAACGTCGCAATCAACGCCATTACTCTCTGAAACTCATACTACTGTTAAATATCAACACAAGGCGGTCCGCTTCCAAATCGCCAACAGCTGATTTCCAACGCGGTATGTGAATCGCGTTCGCTACCCCTCCTGCCAAAAAAACATATATATTGTGTCACCAATATAATGCTAAAATAATATTTTTTTTTTTCATAAGAATAATGAACACAGTTAGTTGCGTGTCCTTCACAGAGCGTTGTAATCAACCCCAGGATTAATTGGCTGTTTACTCAATTTACTTAATCGTCGATTCGCAACAAGGTGATGTAATCATCTACACGGATATTGGTAGATGGTTTTTAGTGCAGAAGAGCCTGGCATATGATACCACACTAACTAGTCTGAGAAAGGAGGTGGAGGGAATCTGGCTGCGTTCCGCTGGCTGGAAGACAAACAGCACACACATGCCGTGATTATAACGGACTCACAAAGTATGATGCGAAAGTTGAAGACAGGAATGCTTCTGACAGAGTGGTAGACTTCAATTCAATAGTAAAAAATAGAGAGCATCTGAGAGATTTTTACCCCAGGACATGTTTAGGTTGTGGGAAGTGAGCCCGGCGGGCATACTGGCTGGTTGTGCACCCCTTGGTGGGCAACTGGTATGTGATAAGGCAGATCTAGTCGGGGCCCTTTGGAATTGTGTGGAGTGCTGGGAAACATGTAGATCATAACGACCTGGAGAGAATGATGCTGCAGGGACCGACCAGAGGATCTGGCCGACACGTAGGACTCCGATTAAAGGCCAGACAGACAAATAATCAGACTCATTGCTGTCTGTTTCAGATGAGGACGGGTCACTTATGGGAATATCCCGAGTGCTGTGATGCCAGTTTTTGACTCAACTCAAGTAATTGGACTAAAAAATATTTTCCCCTTGACTTCCACAAATTTCCATGTACTATGAATGCCCCTCTTGCCTTTTGTTTTCTTATTTTAATATCGCTATCTTTTCCTCAATTTTGATGAATGTGCGGCAGCATTAAGAAGTGGACCACATGAGCGCAGTTTTGAAGAAGCAGGAAAAGGGTGTTGGTGACACTAACAACTGATCTGCAAATGCAGCCTAAATAGGTACCAAGAATGTTCCTGGGAAATAAAGACCGGCTTGCGTGATACGGACCATACCATCAACTATGAACCAGTACGCCTCATGTATAACAATGGCACGTTTACTCTATTAAAGAAATTGTGATAGGAGGAAGAAACAAAGAAAGAAAGAGAGAAAGATATGAAGGTGAGGGGAGGAAGAGAAGAGAGAGAGAGAGGATTAAGATTAAAAAGAATCGATTCGTGTTCCTCGTGAGTGCGATAGCTATTTATTCTATCTCCCCATCAATGTTCTATGGTATAGTGTCAGGCTATAGATACGTGTAGAGACTATAAGGACCCTAGGCCAATCCACGCAACCCCAGGCTGACAAGTCTAAATGACAGGAAACACAGTTGTATATTTATTTCCTTTTGAACAGTAACAGGAGCGGCTTTTAAACAGTAACACAGGAGCGGCTGGCCGAGTGGGGAGCGGCTGGCCGAGTGACTAGAACGCAGGACTCTCCTTCGGGAGACCCCAGTTCGATCCCTCGGTAAGGTGTGGGATCTTTTTCTGTCGGGGGCAAAAAGAAAATCCTAACCTGCACAGTTCGCGGCGACTGCGCTAGCCAGGCGGCCTTAATTCCTCAGGCTCAAAGACCCATACACCGCAAGGTACTATACTGGCAGTAAATGACAGTTTTATGACAGTAATGACAGAACAGTAACAGAGTGACACTCTCTAATATTACCGATCAAATAATCCGTGCATCAATTACAGTGTACAAATCAATGTTACAGAAAAATAGTGCATAACGACATCGAAGAGAGATAAGTACTATAATATGTATCTGGATATCAAGGTAATGCTACAAATGACTGGTAGATGAGCGTAAATAGCTACTGTTCTTTTCAGAGACTATTACATAATAACTGCCTCAAGAAAATATCTATTACTAAAATAATTCCACCTGCCGTCACTTATCCCGCAGTAGTATTTCCGTAGGATTGTACATATTCCGTTTATTTACACTGGGAGAATCTCCCAGTGCAACTTGTACAAATATCACCAATTTACCCAGGTAATCATTTGGATGACTGCGTGAAACATAATAAAAATAATACCATTGATTATCGTCGCTATGTGAGCTCATATCAAGATAAACCTTAGTCTTTCCCCGCCTACGGAGTCCCTAGTACCTATTGCTTCTCTCTTCATACCCGTATTAAGCCTTATTATCATCCTCATTGGGTATTATCAACTTCATTATCATCCACGTCGTCTTCAGTGACATGTATTGATATCGGGTCAGTGATTTTCCGTCATTGCCTGGGTGGTCATTCACCATCAACCAGTATTGCCAGATAATTGAAACAATACAATCAGAAGAATCTAACAAGAAAGTACACTCAGACTACCACTGCTTAATTTCCTCCCGCTCGCTTACCCAGGTAATCAATCAAATGACATCCTGAAATCCATTCTTCATTCTTTATGCCCCCCTCTCTCTCTCTCTCTCTCTCTCTCTCTCTCTCTCTCTCTCTCTCTCTCTCTCCCTTTCTCTCATTCCTTCGTCCTATCACAGAATATAGAGGCAGAAATGAATATGGGTGAGATGGACGAAGCTGCACAGGGTTATGGTTCTGGGATAGTTAACGAGTTTCACAATGTCCTGTCATACCAAGTCGAGGTTTGGAAATAAGCTGCGGGCGATTTGGAGGAAAAAGCTATCTTTGCGTTGATTTTGATGGTGCAAAATTGTCTAGAAAATAAATTTATTCATTCATTATGTGCCATGCCGAGAAGCGTGGGCGGTCATGTTCTGCCATCTAACTCGATCACCAGAGTCGTGGATCAGCTCTTTAATTCTGTCTCGACCATGTCACGTGGCCAAGCCATCCAGGTATTTAATTATTGGCCTTCCCCTTGGTCTGTTCCCTTCGATCTTGCCAGTTGTCACCAAGTTCTCCAATTCATTTCTTCTCATAACATGCCCAAAAATTTTGACTGTCTACATCTAATGTCTCTAATCAGTTTACGATCTTCATTTGTTTCTTGAAGGACTTGTTCATTGGTCTTTCTATCTGTCCATGGTATTCTTTGCATTTTCCTCAGAAACCACATCTCCACAGCCATCAGATATTTTTCAGCTTGTCTGCTCATTGTCCACGCCTCACATCCCATATAAAAGTACATGTTCTATGTAGCACTTCAACACTCTTTTTCTCGTTTCAATTGATATCTTTTTATTGGTCAGTAGTGTTTGTCATCTTGCAAAAGGCTACATTCGCCATGACAATTCTTGTTCTAATCTCTTCAAGGCATCTCCCATCAGATATTATGACTAGTTCCGAGATAGTTGTACCGATTCACTTGTTTAAGAATATGCCCATTTACTTGTATATTACATTGTGGTGTTTCTTTCTTCCTAGTGACGACCATAATCTGTGTCTTCTTACAATTCAATTCTAACCTCGTTGTTCACTGTGTGCAACAACCGCATCTACTAAATTTTGCAGGTCCTGTTCATTGTCTGTAATCAAGACTGTATCATCTGCGTATCTAATGTTATTGATGTATCGTCCCCCAATGTTGATTCCTTCCATACCTTCTATATTTTTGAAAATATGTTCACTGTACAGGGGGACAAAAAGATCTGGAGACATTACACATCACTGTCTCACACCTCTCTTAATAGGCTGATATTGACCTTACTTCATTATCAATTCTTATAGCAGTTTGTTGTTTCCAGTATATGTTCTTTACAAGTCTAAGGTCTTTTCCATCAATTTGTAGATCTTCAAGCATCCTTATTGCTAGAATGTGTCTTAATAAATTCAAATATAACTCAGCAACTTTAAATAGTCTAGGGTGTGACACGAATTCCAACAACTTCTTGAAGCATGCAAAAAAAAAAAAAAAAAAATGAACGGCAATGAAAAACTTGAAGGCCGGCAATCATATCGTTGAAGGCATAATTTATTTGCCCAACGGTCAAGTCAGTTGCATCTCAACAAGATAAATGAAAATTGACAATTTATGTTTACCGTGTCTGTTATGGCCAGACGGGCCGGTAATTATAATATTCAATGAAGATACTATATAGTTGACTATGCTAGACCGTTGTAATTATCAAGTCTATGTCGCGGTCCTTCTGTCATTCCTAAACTGGATAGATTTTACCTTGCCGTGACGTTCTAAGTCCCGTTCCGATGTTTCTGATATATTCACATCGGTCCATCATTCTCGGGCTGATATATATCGTTCATGAATATTCTCGTTATCCTCAGCAATATGTGTGGGCCATGATAACGTTGTCCTGCCAGTAAATATCTTCTCACGTTCCAACAAATCTAAACGTGCAGCCTCCTTGTTCGAGCTCTAAGATCTGACTGTTTGTTGTTGACAATCTTTCTGACGTATTCTGTTTTTACGTCAGCCTCTTAGTTTCTAGCAGTCTTTGGTTCGCGATTTCTTCGCTATGTTTGTTTTTCGTCATATCATCTGCGCTGCTACTTGGCAGCATGCCCCCCCCCCCCCTTGAAAATGGTGTAACCATTTTAGACCGTAGTCAGTTTATCTCACCTGACAAGTAGCAGTTAAGAATCCATGAGTCATATGTATATAATCTATTCCTATTACTGCTAACATGATGGTCTTGCCTCCTATCAATCAACACAACATCTCATTAAAAAATGTATTATTATACAGCGGGCACGCACTCCTATGTACACACTGGTATACGCCGTGTAGCACCAGCCTATGGGAGAGCTGGGCTAACTAATCTATAAATATAGTCTTAGTCCCTCAAATGCCAAAACTCGCAAGCTTCCCCAACCAAATTTACACAACCCGATTGAGGGCACGTATGTGATTGACTGGTACCATTCCCTCTATATTAGTTTTGGTATATAATATATAACTATATGACTATTTTTCTATTCTATGTCTTTCTCGGCTACGTTGTGATACTTGTTCCTGTCATATTTGTTCGGTGAGGTTTTCTGCCTTTGTAGCTGACGAATTGTATTAACTTATGTGAGCTTCATGTTGCTTTTACATGGCTGTGACGACAAATTGTTCATACTGGCTAATAAACTGATATCATACACAATACAATATATATATATATATATATATATATATATATATATATATATATATATATATATATATATATATATATATATATATATATATATATATATATATATATATATATATTCAATATATATGGGACAATAGGAATGACCTAGTTTTATGGTGGTTAGATATGTCGTTATTGGGTCTATGTAGTTTGCCAATCTCATCACTTGTAAAAGATTTGTTACTGGTGTACCATAAATTCCACCAATCAACATCATTTAGAATAACAAAATTCTTCAACAATTTTAATGTTTATAGTAAATTAATTTAACCTGAAATAGATAAAATTCACATTATAACTAATTTATAATAATTTCATACAGTCATCCTTTGTATATGTCTGTACTGTTCTTCGTATTTGTACGTATCGCTCGACTGTATTTAGCACTGAAATTAATTACGTTATACTCATTCTTCCTATGATATCTGAATGAAAATGTATGATGTGTTAAAAAATATGTGTGACTTGTATGAATGTCATAACTCTCTCATCGATATTAAGATGAGTGAATCATGACTTACAATAACCACGTGAATGATATGTCGCTGTGTGTTTGCATTAATGATTGCATCATGACGTAATAAACATTAGTGATGTTTTCAATGTCGTATGAATGATTGACTCATGAAGTAATAACCAACTGAATGAATGACTGAGTCATGAGGTAAAATTTGCGTTTACATGATTATGAAATGTATGTAATGTGTGAACTGATCATTGATATGAAGTATGTAATTGCATATCTTAAATATACTTAATTAATAATAGCGTTCCGTCTTCTGGTGTCGCTCTGTTTCAACTCCACGTAGTTCGCTGTCCATTCGAAATAAAGTAAAGTCTGACCATCTTCGGAGTAAAGACACAGTTCAATTGCACCACTGAGAATCATCAGAATAACACCAGGTTCACACTGTCTGTATAACGTTATCAATGTCCGTTCAGCAATGTTCTACACCATTACGCAACATGTTTGAATGATACCTGTCAAGTACGCAGATCGAAATATATATATATATATATATATATATATATATATATATATATATATATATATATATATATATATATATATATATATATATATATATATATATATATATATATATATGAGACAGGACGACTTTAGCAAATCGCCCAAGATTAGCGGGATAATATAAACTGGAATATTTTTGAAACCGAGAGGTCGAGGCCAGGATTGTTTTTAAAATAGTCATAGGTTGAGCGGGAGTGCATGACCGAATAAGCGACAAGGCCATCCTCTATTGTTGACTAGCAGTTTCTCAGGGAGGGGAGTGCCAAATGTATTGTACCTTTGGGTTCAAGCTGTCAGATGGACAACAGGTGAACGTTGGGGGTAGCATAATTTATGAGTACAGGCGGCATTGGAAGTGGCCTTAGCTCTCAGAATAGAACGCCCTACTCCAAATTTATGGTGGCGGGAAAATGTAAATGAACTTAGAACTGAACTTGGCCGTGAACTCCAGCTAACAATGTAGATTTGGGTTAATGATATGATGGTAGTACGCAAATTAAGCAGGGTACGCGAGGTACTGATTGGGTAGCCCTTCACAAGGATGGTCACGTGATTCAAGAAAGGCGCCAACTCGAGAGGTGATATATATTTTGAATCCAGTCAGTTGAGAGGGTGTGTAACGAGCAAGAGTGCGGTAGCAACAGGGTCGAGGGCTGGGCGACCGCCCAGCCCAGGAGGAAGTGTGAGTTTGGAACTCCAGCGATGGTGATATATAAATCCCAGGCTGTTTAGTGTCCAGGAAGATGGAGAGGCAGTATTAAAGACGGAAAGGATGCATATATATCACGGTTTCGTCTGGACTGCCGAAGCAAAGTAGGATGGTCAAGGATCTGTGAACCATTTATTCCAGATAGATAAATCTGATGGAGTGGAACGCAAATTCCGAGGATCACGAAATGGCGTGCACGCCATTTGAGAAGGACTTTTGGCTAAAGAAGAGCACTCAGTAGTTGCAGATGATGGCTAACGTCAGATAGGACAACCACTAGCCAGACTGCGATCGGAATCACACGGGAGACACTGCGGTTGGAAACACACAGGAGACTAATGTCAAATACAACTGGAAACCGGTGGTGGGATCCACGGCAAGCGAGGTTGAAGAGAGCAATCGTATTTCAAATATGGGACCCAGATGATCAACGGGATGGCAGAAGTTGAATGCATTGCCTGAGTAAAATGAAGTCACCCAAGCATACCGGGCATACTTGACTAGACAGATATCCATCTGAACAAAATAATCCCTGGGTATATGGATTGATGGATCAATCTGTGGATCAATGGGTGTTTGGGCTGAATACATGTACCACTGATAAGCCTACGGAGAGATAGTTATGAAACAAAGGCCGGTGTAATTCCTAGATTTAGTCCTTTTCTTCATGCGGTTAGGAGGTGATAGTAGGTAATAATTCCCTAACATCCGGTTGCATAGTAGTATATTATATTATCTACCTCCCCTTGTGACGTCATGCAGTAGTGTGTTGTTTTTGGAGTCGATTATACATAGATGTGTCTTCAATGCATGTACTGGTTACTCTATGCGATTATGCTGTAGATTGTCACTCTGTTACTGTTCAGAAGAAAATAAATATATGTTTGAGTTGCCTTTTATTTCGACTTGTCAGTCTGAGATTATGTAGATTAGAATAGTTTAGAGACGGTGTGAGGCTGTACATCTCTCCTATAACCTGATAACATACACCACGAGACATTGATGGTGCAATAGTACAATTAACTATTGTTCTCACGCGGAGACACGAACCTACATCTGTCGTATCCCTTACTCTCATCCTCTTTTTCTCCTTCTCTCTCTCTCCATCTTTCTTTACTATCAAAGGTAGTGTGTAGTAGGCAGAGTTCGACTGAGGAACGAACTTTTAGGCTTCACACTATTTATATCATTTCCCTCATCATTCTTTTCTTTCTCTTCTCTCTCTCCTCCCTCCCTCCTCCCTCTTCTTCCTCTTCTTTTCTAGCTGTCATATATATATATATATATATATATATATATATATATATATATATATATATATATATATATATATATATATATATATTTATATATATATATATATATATGACATAAATTAATATTTTACAAATATGTGTTGTATTGTTTGTGCAATTCCAGTCATTCTACCTGTTTGCCTAAAAATGAAGTAGATATTCGACCTGCTGTGATACATGTATGCACAAATACAATAACAAGACATGTGATATATACTTCGATTTCTACAGTCTACTCAGAAGATCTGCAAGATTGTTATCTTACCTGGGATATGACAGATATCAAAGTCATAGTCTTGCAAGACAAGAGATTATTATCCGATAGAACCAGACATTTTTCTACACAACAGATAATTAGAGAATTTGTAAATGCTCTCTATTAAAGTCAAGGTGTCAAGAATAGTAATCGCATATTTCTTATGAGTGTATGATATTTTTCTGCTAAAGTAGAAATAGGTTGTAACTTATCATCATGAATTTGCAACAGAATTGCTGAGATAGCATGAATCTCGTGTAATTATGCACCATGAAGTCTCCTGAATCTTATGTAGTTTTCGTGTATTGGTGACTGCACGTGGTTCATTTTACGAAAGCCATCCTAATTTCTATGACCAAGAAATTGAATTTCTGTGAATTCTATTTTAATCTTGTTAGGTTTAGCCTTAAGACCACTTTGTTGGCTTCTTCGGAAAACTGTTTTAAGAATTTAATGTGTGTCGATATGTGTAGTGCGTATGCATATATCATTCATACAAGTTGCAAACAATTTAACGCACTATAAGATAATAGTTGTTTATCTGTCGCAATACACATTTGACTTTCTTCTTGGTGGTGGTAGATGTAGATTGTAAGGATTTTGAGACCCAAAGTGAGGTTTGTTAACCACGTCGCTTCTTATTAATGGAATAGAATAAAGAAGTTGTGTTAACCAATATTCTTTTTGATATTTTTGGTGTGTCTTTACTCAACGTATGTTGTCATATGCACATGTTAACTTTGTTGACTTGAACAATGTTATAGATTTTAATCGTGTGTATAATATATACCATATATGTTGTAACGAGGTAAGTCAAGTAAGCAAAGACAAAAGTAGTTAGTTCTTTGCTTTCATTTGAATAGTATGTAAAATAGTTATTGGTTTGTGCACAGATGTTTGTGACATATTTCTTGACCTGCGAGTAAATGTTTGTAATATGTTTATTGACCTGTGCGTATATGTTTGTACTGGCAGAGTCACAATATTTATTTATCTGTGAGTATATGTTTGTAACGGCGCAATGAACATATGTGAGGGGTGATTGAATAAGCATTAACATATGAAAAGTAAATATGGTTGTGACGTTCCATTGCCGTCGTTCCGTGGACTGTATATGTTGTTTGTTACCAGTGTGTATAACTTTTGTTCTATCTTTGTGTGCTATACAGTGTTTCGTACAGGTTAATGGGTATTGTCTGTTGTCAGTTGAGGTGACCTGTATTAGTTGTTTATTATCTTCTTCTTGCCTCTCGTGAACTTGGGTTTTGGCGAGTGCCCTGTGCCACATGGCGTTTAGACAGAATGACGTCATCGGAAAATGCGGTAGAAAATGATATAGGGAAAACCCCACAAGAAACTAAGGAAACTTAGGAACGGGGAACGTCAGGCAACAACGGGGTAGGACAACGGAGAGGACCTTGTGTGATTCGGCTGAAGCGAGACATATTTCGTGGAGCCGTGGGCGTTCAGAGATTTTGGTTGTAAGGATTACCAGGTGGAGGATGTCTGACGAGAAGATTCTCAATATCGATTAGAAGACCCGTGGGCACGGAATACCTAGACAATGTTCAGATGAGAATGGCGGGATAAACGGCGATCCGAGGTAAAGTCAGATAATACGTGGATATAGTTTGCAGATATTGTGTAATGCCATCCCTGTGTTAAAAGGGAACTTTACGGTCTGGACGACCACTGTATTGATCTATCACCACAAATAAACGTGTGTGTAAGTACTTTCACTATCGGAATGGCGTCGGTTGATTCTTCGCATTTCATTTCCAAAGTGTGATGTGAAGCTTTAACTGTTGTTGAGCCAAAGCTTTGACGTTGACTTTCCAGTTAATTATTACAGGAGGAGTTGCTTCGAGGCAGATGTGGGGTTTTCCCTATATCATTTTCTACCGCATTTTCCGATGACGTCATTCTGTCTAAACGCCATGTGGCACCATGGCAAATCTGTGTTCGATCGTTTCTTTATGGGGACATTCTGTTAAGTTTGGAATGTTCCCAATTATTATCCCAGCACAAGGGTTTGGTAGTACTGCCGCGCATATTCTTCCCTTGTAATAGGGACATCTTATTGAGACCCATGCGGTCTTGTATGTTTCTAGGGTATCTCCGAATGTTCTGCAAGTAACACTATTACCTGTGTAGTTTCCCCTATTTACCATTGTGTGATATATACTCGCAACAGATGCGACCGTGTATCTAATACAGGTCGTTGGCGATCAATTTACCCATGCATGCTGGATCTTAAGAGTGCCTTTCGAGGTGTACACTGCGTTAGCTTCATGTATTTGTCTATAGTGTCTGTGTACGAGATTATCATCATTATGACATTCCCTACTTGGTCTGTCGTTGTGACATGTCTCTACCATGGCTGCGTGTGCGTCTTCTGCATCTTCTGATTCGCTACTCGTAAACATGTATGCCGCACTAGCTTCCTTCCATGCCTTCTTCATCTTACAAAATCGTGAGGTATAGTCCATATGCTAAACACTTATAACATTTGATACTCTTTATGTAAGAATCCTACTTACTCATCCTCTTAGAAGTAAGGTCTGTCAGGTAGGACTCGTATCACGGATGTCTGTCACACATCTCAAGACTGCCATGCTGACGTTTGCAATGCTGGCACTGTGTGAAATACCCCTTTCTTGGCCTGTCTCATTCTCTATGCGTGTTGTGATAAGGCCCTCTTCCTCTATGCTGTTGGTTATATTGTGAGAATCTATTTGCCTTACCTTGATATCGCTGATTATGAATTCTAGCACTGGCCCCTGTGACCAGCCTCTGGATTGAGCACCATCAGCAAATATTTCACTGTGTGCATTATAGAATGATTCCCCACGTGACTCCATCTCTGCCACTGATTTACATTTGTTTTCCACCAGAAATGTGGACATCGATTCAGGTACTGATGATAGCAAATTATCTCTGAGCATGAGATCCCTTAACTTCGCAAAGTCTGAACTCACATCTGCCGCTTTCCACCATTTGTTGTAGATGGAAGAAGTTTCAGACACATAGTCCATAAACGTCTGGTTTGCCTTAGGTGTGAGGGTCTTAAACTTAGTTCTCAAACCTTGTTCATCCAACGAGAAGTGAGATAGTACACGATCTCGAATATATGTATAGTTGGTCCGTAAATTCTCTAAGATCAACTCCACAACTTTCACAGGCTCTTGTGCGAGATGACGGCGAAATAAGATAGGCCATATATCTTCCGGAGTTTTATAGAATTTGGCTAGGATCTCAAAATTAGTTATTCAGGCGGATACAGAATCGCCTTG
The DNA here is from genome assembly GCA_014155875.1 of Cepaea nemoralis. NCBI lineage: Eukaryota > Metazoa > Mollusca > Gastropoda > Stylommatophora > Helicidae > Cepaea > Cepaea nemoralis. Next base: position 84,656 of record JACEFZ010013470.1, read on the forward strand.
TTTAAAGGTCCTGATGATACCCTGGTATCGTTTAATAGGATCTTCTGTTTTCGATTTCAATTTATTTTCCACAATTTCGGCTTCCCTGTCCATGTCAAGGGTCTTTACTTTTAGATTCCCTTCAATCTCCTTGTTCTTCATTAATACCTCGGTATATTTCACTGCCTGTCTTTCCTTTTCCGCCGCGAGTTTCTCCCTTTCTAAAGCCAATTCTTTATCATTCATTTCTTTTTCTGCTGCTAACCTTTCTTGGCGTTCTTCCTTCTCATGAGCTGCTCGCAATTCCCTCTCTTCCTTCTCATGAGCTGCTCGCAATTCGCTTTCTTCTTTCTCAGCTGCCTTGGCCGCTGTCCTATCTTCCTTCTGTTGAGTTTGGAATTCCTTAAATTCCTGTTTCGCCCACGCCCAGAGCTCCTGACCAGTCAATTTGGACCTTTCCCCCATGTCCATAAATTCTTGAAATGTAGATATGTTATGACAATCCTGTAATTTATATAGCTAATATGTAATCTATTTGTATGCGATACGAATTGATTGCGCGACAGCAAGTAAATGCGTCAACAATATAAAATAGAATGAAGTGCCAACAGAATCAACAATGTTATATAATCGAATTTAAGAGCAATGCAACAAACTCGAGCGACACAAGTATTGTCTCAACCCGTTAGGATAACTATAGATCAGACAAAACTGATATAAAAGTATATTTCTGTAGAAAAGGAGAGCACGCCACAACACACAGAAACTGTTACAAGAGAGTTATACACAATCCGACACAGACGAACATATCTATTTATGTGAAAGAAACACAGATAACTGATAGGTACAAACAACTAGAGACTATTACGAAACAACACGGTACTCGACACCCGCGAGGTCGCTACAAAATAAACTTTCGTTGCGAACTGACCGATGTCAGTATGAAAGTTATTCTTACACCTGATAAGTATACTTATCTGCCGCAAGAATAGCGCTTCCAACCGCCCACACAAACTAAGACGCCAGCGACTCGGCCATAGCAACGAGAAATATTAACTTCAATCTCAACAACACCCAAATAGAAATTTATAACCGCACAAACAATTTAACTGGCCTGATACTGAATGTGAACGACTAATGCAGCTCCTTTGGTGCTGGTGACGACGCTCCTAAGCTGTGGTAATGCCGTTGGTTGATAAATGTCATGTTGATGTATCCGTCTGGTGTAGACAATCGGTGACAAATGAAAAACTCATGTATGTTCTATTCCAAATTACTGACTGTGTTAATATTCCGTCGTTGAAGACTTTCTCGCTCCGATGTAACTGATGTGGCGACTTAACATGTTGTCGTATAACGATTTAGAATTGGAACATGACGACAGCTGGCTGTCCTATGGCTGATAACAGATCCTAAACAAAATCCTTAGAGCTGAATTAGTGAGCAACGTATCGAAGGAGTGGTGGTACTGGCAATGTTCACATTTCTATGCTTATGTATGTTGAGCTCCCATCTTGCTAGAATGTGTCTTAATAAATTGAAATATAACTCAACAACTTTAAATTTGTCTAGGGTGTCACACGAATTCCAACAACTTCTTGAAGCATGCAAAAAAAAAAAAAAAAAAAAAAAAAAAAAAAAAAAAAAAAGAAGAAAAAAAGAACGGCAATGAAAAACTTGAAGGCCGGCAATAATATCGTTGAAGATATAATTTATTTCCCCAACGGTCAAGTCAGTTGCATCTCAACAAGATAAATTAAAATTGTTAATTTATGTTTACCGTGTCTGTAATGGCCATACGGCCGGTAATTATAATATTCAGTGAAGATACTATATAGATGACTATGCTAAACCGTTGTAATTATCAAGTCTATGTCGCGGTCCTTCTGTCATTCCTAAACTGGACAGATTTCACCTTGCTGTGACGTTCTAAGTCCCGTTCCGATATTTCTGATATATTCACATCGGTCCATCATTTTCGGCTAATATATATGAATATTCTCGTTATCCTCAGCAATATGTGTGGGCCATGATAACGTTGTCCTGCCAGTAAATATCTTCTCACGTTCCAACAAATCTAAACGTGCAGCCTCCTTGTTCGAGCTCTAAAATCTGACTGTTTGTTGTTGTTGACAATCTTTCTGACGTACTCTGTTGTTTACGTCAGCCTCTTAGTTTCTAGCAGTCTTTGGTTCGCGATTTCATCGCTATGTTTGTTTTTCGTCTTATCATCTTCGCTGCTACTTGGCACTTATCATGTCGACATGTCTCACTTTATCGAAAGCCTTTGTTTAGTCAATGAAGCAGAGGTGTAGATCTTTGTTTACTTCTATAGATCGGTCATTTACTGTTCTCAGTATGTGTACAGCATTTACTGTACCCTTGCCTACTACAAACCCACATTTGTCCTCTCCTATCTCAGGTTTTATTTTCTTCCCAACTCCTTGCATGATAATTCTTAGCAAATTCATCGTGATGTAACTCATTATACTAATTGTTCGATGTTCATCACATTCCAAGGCTACAGATTTATTTGGTATTGCAATAAATTCAGAATTACATAATTCATGAGGTATATCTCCAGTATCATATATGGTATTCATGACTCTGGTAACTTTATCTATTCCGTATTGTTCTAAAGCATTAATAATTTCTGTTGTGATGCTGTATGAACCGAGGGTCTTGCCAGATTTCATATGGTTAAGAGCATTCTGAACCTCCATCTTCAAAATTGATGGTTCATCATTATTATTTTGAATATCATACTGTTCTTCTCTGTTATCATCATAAAGGTTTTTCAAATAATCTGACCATACATGTAAAGTCTGATCCTTATCTTTTATGATGTTTCCATATTTTGTCTTTAGGGAGCCTGCTGATGTATGTGTTCTTTGATTAGTAAGCTCCTGAATTCATTTGTGCATTAGTTTGGTATTTTTACTGTTGTGTTATGTTTCAATTTCTATGCACTTTTTCTCGAGCCATGCTTCTTGTGCCTCCTTACATAATGCTCTGAATTTTCTGTGAATTTCTTTATATTTGTCAGGATTATTGTTGTTTTGTTTTCTTGTTTCCGTTAGCTGTAAAATGTCTTCAGTAATCCATGTCTGACGACCCACTTTTTTAAATTTTGGAATAGTTTTTTTTTCTGCAGCTAAACTGATTGAATTCCTCAACATTTCCATTTGATCATCCACATCTTGAAATATGATCTCTAGATCAGACAATATATCAAATTTGTTCTTTACCTCTATGTTAAAATTATCTTGTATTTCTTTGTCAGTTTTCAATTTGCACAAATCATATTTAGTGTTTATGGTTGTATACTTGACTTTCTTTAACTTTACCTTCAGTCGGCATGTAATTAATCTGTGATCACTATAACAGTCTGCATTGGGAACTGTTTTTACGAGTGTTAGCGCATTTCGAAACCTTCTGCTAATCAGGATCTAATCTATCTGATTTGTAATGCTGCTGTCTTTACTCTTCCATGTAAATAATCTTCTAGGATGTTGTTTAAAGCAGGTGTTTCCTACAACCATTTCTTTTTTTTTTGCCCATTCTGCAAGTCTGTATCCTCTTTCGTTTCGCTCTCCCAAACCATGGTTGCCCACACTGCATCCATCGCCTTGATTTCCCACTTTTCCATTGAAGTCACCCATTATAATATTTATTTCTGATTTTTTTTTAACATTTCTTCAAAGCAAGTTCTATATCATTGTAAAATTCATCTATACTTTCTTCACTGCATTCACTTGTTGGAGCATATATTTGAATTACTTTTATTGTAAAGGGTCTTCCGTTTAATTTTACTAATAAAACTCTGTCTTACAATGCCCAATAACCTTTAATAGAATTTGATGTTTGCCGATCCAACATAATGGCTACACCTCTTTGCCTTTCTTCTCCTCCAGAATAAATAATCTTACAATCCACTCCTGTCTTGGTCCCTGCTCCTCTCCATCTGGTTTTACACATTCCTAATGTATTAATATTCTCTGTTCCCATTTTTAGTTTTATGTTATCCGATTTTCCATCTACATTCATTGTTCTGACATTCCAGGTTCCTTCCATTAATGATAATAATCTTTGGCACCTAGTCGCCTGCTGACGGTCTGGAGTCACCTGGTGCACAGGACTATCCCTACCGGGCGAGTCTGCTCCTATGGAGCACCCATTTACGCCGTTTCTCTGAATGTCGATGATATCGCAAAACATAATGTGTTCTTGGCATCTGCGCAGAAGGTAGTTTGCCATTGTTTTCCTTCTTAGCAGTAACCATACTGGTCAATGACCGTAGCCATTGTCTCCTCAAAAAAGAGATCCTCTGCCTACCGTCGTGAAGCTGGAGACCACAACTATCTGTCAGCTGCTCTTCAACCTCCTTTGATAGGGGATACCCCTACCCCGCCACCCCAAAAAATAAATAAATAGAAATAGAAAATAACAGTAAAAAATACTGGGGCTGATTGCGTCATCATGTAAGAGACACGCAACTAACTTTAACTTGAATTTTGCGTGTACATATTCCAGGCTGATGACGACATCCGGGAATCTCAGGGTTGAGCTTTGCAATGATGAATATATTGCACGGTTATAGCCAGGCCTCCTCGTGCCATTAACATGACAGTCAGGAAGTGCAATACAGGGGACAGCATAAGAGAGGTCAACCTAATGTGGCGTCGTGGCATAATTACGGAGGCTGAGATGACACTTATGTAGATCCATCATCCATATTGTGCTTATAGGACTCTAACAATATGTGGCCGAGAGGTCTTTAGCAATATGTGGCTGATAGTTCTATAACAATATGTGGCCGATAGGTCTAAAACAATATGTCACCCATACATTTATAACAATATGTGGTCGACAGGTTTATAATAATATGTGGTAGACATATTTATAAAAATATGTGGCAGAAAGATTTATAACAATATGTTGCCGAAAGGTTTAAAACAATATGTTCCCGAAAGGTTTACAAAGATATGTCACCGATAGGTTTATAACAACATGTGGCTGATAGGTCTATAACAGTATATGGCAGTTAGGTCTATAACATTATGTTACCGATGGATCTATAACAATATGTGGCGATAGATCTATAACAATATGTGTCCGATAGGTCTATAACATTATGTCACGGATAGGTCTATAACAAAATGTGGGCTACAGATCTATAACAATATGTGTCCGATAGGTCTATAACATTATGTCACGGATAGGTCTATAACAAAATGTGGGCTACAGATCTATAACAATATGTGTCCGATAGGTCTATAACATTATGTCACGGATAGGTCTATAACAAAATGTGGGCTACAGATCTATAACAATATGTGTCCGATAGGTCTATAACATTATGTCACGGATAGGTCTATAACAAAATGTGGGCGACAGATCTATAACAATATGTGGCCGATAGATCTATAACAACATGTGGCCGATAGGTCTATAACATTATGTCATGAATAGGTCTATAACAAAATGTGGGCGACAGATCTATAACAATATGTGGCCGATAGATCTATAACAATATGTGTCCGATAGGTCTATAACATTATGTCATGAATAGGTCTATAAAATATGTGGCCGATAGATCTATAACAATATGTGGCCGATAGATCTATAACATTATGTCACGGATAGGTCTATAACAAAATGTGGGCGACAGATCTATAACAATATGTGGCCGATAGATCTATAACAATATGTAGCCGATAGGTCTATAACATTATGTCATGAATAGGTCTATAAAATATGTGGCCGATAGATCTATAACAATATGTGGCCGATAGATCTATAACATTATGTCACGGATAGGTCTATAACAAAATGTGGGCGACAGATCTATAACAATATGTGGCCGATAGATCTATAACAATATGTAGCCGATAGGTCTATAACATTATGTCATGAATAGGTCTATAACAATATAGCCAAAATATTGCCAAAACAGCAATATTACATTTAACACGAACTCTTTCTATTTGCATTAAACTCGCTGAAACCGTCACATTAATAGAATTGTCGGGAAAGTAATGACGGTAAGGAAATAAACTTGCCAGCTACCTCATTATACCCTAACCTAGAATATGTGAAAAACTAACACAATTTCACGCGACGATATTATGTACCGTTGGGGTACTTTTATCTTTTAACATATGGCCAGTTTGGGCTAATACGTCGTAATCCTTTTTTTATGCCTTGAGACTCCAAGTTGAGCATCGGTTCACAATTACACACACCAAGCCATAGTTACGTATGTTCTTGGTTAGTAGGACGGAGGCTGGTTTTTTTTTCCCTAAGTCGTCAGATAGCACCAGTCTCAAATAAACCCTCTTTAGTCGCCCTTAGGGGATGTCTGTGAACAAAAGTTTACTCCGTCTGTTTCGCACTCTGAAGGTTGTGGGTTCGATTAACGGCTACGTCATTCGATTCAAGAATGCATTTTGTCGGAGACTTCTTGAGGTCGTCGCTGGAGCTACGGAGTTCGTGCTTTGTGCGACGATTTTGGTAGGCCACCCTGCGGAAAGAGACCGAATCATATGGGATACAAACCGGTGCAATGAAGTCGACCACATTGCCGTTTAAACCCTGTTAGTCGCCTCTAACGACATGCACAAGGGTATCTTTTGTGATAGTATTCTCTACTTCCCCTTTGGGCTCCGGTACCACTCAACCATGAGCGAACATAATGTGAATTTAAAAAAAAAGAAAAAGAAAAACTGTCACTAGTTTGTTTTGCAATTTTCACAACCTCTTAATGACAACACAGTTTAGGAGGGATAATTCTGTCGGAATATTGACTTGTCATTTGTGGCATCTTCGCAAGTGGACTATCAAATTATTGAAGTCAGCGCATTTAGACAGGCGCGCTCTGCATAGAAAGCTGACATTTAATGAAGTGGAATCGACCAGATCTTTTGTGAATATGATTTTGCTAACTGCTGGCTGGCATCGTTCTTATGCCGGTGTTTGGGAAAATTGATTATCGGTACAATTCGATTTGACAGATAAACTGGGAATGCATGTTAGGTCGTTTTCTCTGATTTTCCCGCCCATAATCACGGAAGTTCCACACCCTGCCATTAGAATGTCGCTATTAAAAAAAAAACAGTTCTATTTTGTACATGTATGTAGGAAACGGTAATGCAGTGGCAAAGATTGCAATTGAGGTGAAAACATTAGATCTAAATCCCCCCTTCCCCTCCCCCTCCCCAAAGAAAAAAATGAGTAATCTAAATGTTTTCAGATAGACTAAGATTCAAGACAACTTATCACAGACATCAAAGAATTAGCTGTTGTCATTTTAAGGCCGCATATTGGAAAGAGTACAACTGGAATAGCTTGTGACAAATGGAAAAATAATACAAATATGAAAAGAGAGATAGCGAAACATATATAAATAACCTTATAGTTACCCTTTCGTCATGTAACGGATATGGGTCAAGACACGAATTGATACATTCAGATGGAGAACGCAAGATTTGGTTTAGCATGATCGCCCATGCCAGCCAACACTTCATGTGATGATTATAAGATGATGATGATGTATTAAGTCACCTCATAATTAAATGTGTTAACTAGAGCCACTAATCGTAAACTCCCCTTCCCAGATAATTTCCAGATTTTGGAAATTATCTGGATCAATGCTGTCTGGTCGACTCCTGAGCCCATCCACTCAGGGTTGGAGGGAGTCACGGTAGCGTAGGGGATAGACACTCGCCTGCCGAGGCCCTGAGGTTATGGGTTCGAATGCGCACCAAGATAGGTGTTCCCAATTCCACCCAGCGTATAATGGATACCAGAAAGTATTGAGGGAAGTAAAGTCGACCTGCATGATACCTACCACAACACCCACCAAGTGTCGATTGGAATACATACATATAAACAGTATGCATCTAGCAACATATGCTCAATGCGCCCAGGGCATTACAAGGTGCCTTACTTATCGAGGTATTTGGAATATTGGTCATTCATTCATCATATGCCATGCCGATAAGCGTGGGTGGTCACAATTCGGCATCTCACTCGATCAGCAGAGTCGTGGATGAGCTCAGTGTTTTTGTTTCTACCATACCACGTAGCATGCCATCCAGGTATTTACTTCTCTGACCTCCCCCTGTTCTCGTCCTCTTGATCTTGCCAGATGTAATCAAGTTCTCCAGTTTACTTCTTCTCATAACGTCCCCAGACAATTTTGACTGTCTACGTCTAATTTCTCTCTGGGGGTTGAGAGGTCTCGAGGTATGGTGTCCGCCTCGAGTGCTGGAGATCTCGGGTTCAGGCCCCGGTGAGGACCGGGATTTATTTAAAAAATCCACCTGGACTTCCAGTAATAAAATTTCCCCTGGTCTCTGGGTAGTGAGATCGGACGCCCGTGTGTATTGTTGCGCACGTAAAAAATCCCTTGGCAGTTGGAAATCGAAAAAGAGTAGCCTAACGGCGCTGCCCGGGCAAAATTTCGAGTTAAAAATCTACCCAAAGTATTCCAGGATCCTCGCCGATGCAACGGAGTTCGTGCATTGAGCTGAGTTTCTCCAGACTCAGGTTTGAGTTAGGAGGAAAATGGAGCACTTATGGGTTAAACCGTGTGCCGTGACGTTGATCCAACGACTAAAATAGACTAAAAAATAATAAAGTCTAATTTCTCTAATCAGTTTACGATTTTCATTTGTTCCTTGTAGGACTTGGTCATTGGGTTTTCTGTCTGTCTATGATATTTACGGTAGCGTAGAGGTTAACACTCTTGAATGCTGACCCGGTGGTAAAGTGTTCGAATTCCTATCAAAATTGACCTGGGTTACTGGTCGACACAGCCTAAAAATGGATACAAGGAAATATTCTGGACAGTAAAAGCAGCTGGTGTTGACCACATCACTCGTCGAGTGTCGATTGTCTATAACAATATGGGACTAACATCAAATACACATTTCGAAATCAAGGCCTGGAAAGGGGTCTTTTGCTTTCACTAACTGGGGTTTGGGGGTCCACTTAAGGTCTCATCGCCGATGCGCTACGAATGTCTCCGACATCCAAGAGGCAGCGACAGCCATGGGAGTTACTGTCTGCTCTTGGTAGTAAACTTCCAATATATGGTATCTCTATACAAATGTGCTAAAGGGTGTAAATGAAATGGGTATAATTTCTGTAAAGCTGTTGACATCTAAACAATTGGAAAAAATGAAGTGTTGGTTAGCTTTACACAATTACAATACACAAATAGAGGTAGTCACGACGGCAAACCTTCATCAACAAGAAACAAATAAACAATTAAACAGTCAAACAAACAAACAAACAAACAACGAACACAAACACACACACAAACGGGAATATAGCTAAACTAACCACATTAATGCCAGCTTCTGTGACATTGGGGTAATGAACACGGTCTTATTCTGCCGACATGACGGGTTCAAAGTCAGCCGCAGGAGTTGAATTTCACAATGGTAAGAGCGTCGGCAGGTCAGAATGCAGTGGCAAACTACTGACGTAAAATTGCCTAGAAAATCACACACACCAAATACATGCTGCGATCAATTGCGACGTCCTGTAAAGAACACGCAACTATTGTAACTACATTACTATTACTACTTTAGAAAGAAGATTTCATTTAAAACAATAATTAATAATTGATATCTTTAAGTTAGTCCATACTTGTGTAAATAAATTCCATATTTACTGACCTTCAAACGTGTATTCCACATGCAAAAATATATGAAGTGACACAGTGAAACAATGTCCCTTCACGGGTGTTGTTCAAGAAGTAATTTACTAATATCCAATTCAGTATGAAACGTATCTTAACTTGCAACAAATGATCAAATTACATTTCACACACGCAAGCCTTCACAAACTAGGAATACAGATCGCCGTTTATACAAGGATCTTTGTTTCATTAAACTGGCCGTCAATTTATGTTATTGCGAAATATGCTCTAGACAGAATAATACCGGTCAACTAAGCAGCAACACTGACATGCATGACAATAAAAAAATTCACTCAGGACAAAACTACATAATGTCACAGACCTGACGTTTACATGGTCGACAGTGGTGGTAGAAATGACATATCCTCCAGCACACAAAGGGTTCAGCTAGATAGGGCTGGCCAAGCAAATCGATTATTGATTTATGTCACAGCGATTTCAAATATCGTGATAGGTAGGATTACTGACCGCCTCAGATGTGAACTTCATGCGAAATGTATCGATCTGTCTCGCCAAGTACCCACGTCCCTGTGGAGTATCATTATATATATATATATATATATATATATATATATATATATATATATATATATATATATATATATATATATATATATATATATATATATATATATATATATATAAAGCAAAGGACCTTTCTACACCCTATTGGGCGTACTGGCAATGTAGTGTAATCCCTGTATTTGTATTGACCGATCCGCACTCGATAGGTGATGTGGCCAATATCTCATCGCCGACCTTTACACTTCCTTGTATCCAATTCCGTCTCGGTCCACCTGAGATCACACAGTCTTCCTTGACAGGGATTCGAACTCACGACCCTACACACACATACACACACACACACACACCAAGGGGACACACACACACACACACACACACACACCAAGGGGACACACACACACACACACACACTCACGCAAATATATATATATATATATATCCTCATTCATTGGCACCTTGCCGTCTTGACAGACGATAGTTTGTGCTTTAAAAAGGCATAATAACTTTTAACTATGGCAGTAGCGAGTGTGACTGATAAGGCCAATTTGCGCTGTAAATGTCCGTTCACAGTGGGTGCATGTGAACACGTGGTCATTTCCACCATCATGCACCATCTTACGTCTCAAACGCTTGGTGTGTGACTTTTCTGCAATAATTTTCTCCTTTGACTTTATTCCATTTCTTATATTTGCCCTCCATGCAATACGTTCAGCGGCGACTTGCTCCCAATGTGCATTATCAATGCCTGTATCAATCATGTCCCGCTTACACACATCTTTGTATCGTAGTAGAGGCCGACCCTGAGATCTCTTACCCATCTGTAATTCACCAAAAAAGATATCCTTTGGTATTCTACCATCATCCATCCTCCTAAGATGTCCTATCCATCTAAGTCTACGAAGACTGAGCATGGAATAAACTGTCACACAACCTGATCTTTCCAATACTTCAGTATTTGTGATTTTGTCTTGCCACTTAATACCAAGAATTCTTCGCAGACACCGCATATGAAAGCTGTTTAAGTTGTTCTCTTGGTGTGAGTATATATATATATATACACACACACACACACACACACACACACACACACACACACACACACACACACACACACACACACACACACACACAAATACACACATACCCACAAGGATACAGACATTTGTGTGATATATTAATATACACGTGGTAACATCTGGTACCCAGGCTCACATGTGATATCTTTATGTGGTACCTACGCTTAATTAAACATGGAATATCTGCATGTTACCTGCCTGTATATTAATATGGGGTATCGTGTCTACATCAACATGTGTATATCACACAATCTTTATATGTTTATACATGTATGAAAATCATACTCTTTTCATACCTTTTCTTCTCCTTCTTCTTCCCTGTTTCGATGTGAGTGAATCAGACATAGCATTGCACCCCAGAGGTAAATGTGTCAGATGTCAGCATCCACTTGTGTAAAGTATGATTTCTCATGGCAGGTTTTATCCAAGATAACGGGCCTTATCTACCCGTGGGTAGGGTTTCTGATTAAGTTTGCCAGGGCAGGGAAATGATGGCCTACATTTTGCAATTTAGACAATGCTCACACATTCACTGATTTTTCACACATTAACTTTTCATTAAGGCTTCTCTTGAAAGTTTTCCCTGGAAGTTCACTTGGCAGTGGTCAACTACCTCCTCCATTTTCCAGCGACAAACCTAATACCATTCTACGTTCCCATGACATGATGCCGAAGCTAATACCTCACTAAATGTTGAATGTCCTTTGCTGGATGTTGCGATCAACACTCAGTTAATTTTCTAGGCAATTGTACGGTCAGTTGTTTGCCATTGCTTTCTTAATCAACGTTCACTGAAAGTTTAAAAACCAGCTCTCTAATCCTTTCGACCACTCTGGACGTCTCCTAACTCACTAGTTGGTAATACAACAAAATACTTACTGTTTACACAAGCACGCTCACATATTTTCACACATTGCAACTTGGTTTCGCAATAACAAATGGGGATTCTACAAGTTTTTCTGTGAACTAGCCAACACTAATATGCTCTGTGGCCTAGGAGACAGTGAAACTGCGTTCCCTCTCCCCCACCTGATACCGAGTCGAGGGTTTGAAATCAGCCGCGGTCCATCGATCTGCGTTGTTTTCGATAGTGTGAGGCGTCGAGCCGTTCAGAAAGCAATGACAAACTACTGAATTAACATTGCCTAGTAAATAGTAAACAGCCAATAACTGCTGGGGTTGATTGCAACGTCCCTCAAAGAACATGCAATTAACCTTTATCCAACATGTTTAAATATTAAAACAAAAAAGTAAGAGATGGCGTCTGTTGTCTGTTAGTGTACTATGTAAAGTTTTTTTTAAAATTTTTTTTATTCGCATATCCTTTACAGGACATCGCTGTCAACAGTAGCATCTTTCAGCTGTCTGTTGATCTCTTGGCAAGATTACGCTCAGTAGTTTGCCATTACTATGTAAAGTACACGTGTAAAATAATGTTTTGGACAATGCATGCTAATACAAAATAATATAACTGTATTCAGACAAGTATTTCAAGGGACATAGTTACCTAGACCCATAAGATCATTGCACAAGACATAAGGAGGAAAGAAAAACCAACTCTGATACACGGCAAGCAAGGAGCCGGCTGGTTGTGTTACACAAAGAAATAAAACAAGCTCAGGCGCTTATAAATGTGCATAATAGAATCACCTCCATAATTCATGAAGATGATTATTCAATTATCGGATAAGAGCTACTATTATCTGTACAGGACATCGATTCTGATTGACAGGGGGGATCGTATCTCCTTTGGGATGATCAATATCAAGAAGTAACGTTTTCCGGTCACATGACTCATGACATCAGCAATTTAAACTGAGCACAGTAAAAATAACATAACATTCCCGACGCATTGGTTGAGGATGTTCACAGACTTCTATATGTTTCAGAACGACACATATGTCTAGGATATTCACACACTTGTTTATAAATGTCTCTCAAAAACCAGAAATCCAGTCTCTGCAGCTGTTCTTGTTTATAAATATCTCCCTATCATATCCAGATATCCAGTTTCTGCTGCTGTTCTTGTTTATACTGTCTTTCTAGCATAAGCCAGACATCCAATATCTGCTGCTGTTCTTGTTTATAACTGTCTCTCTATCATAAACCAGATATCCAGTCTCTGCAGCTGTTCTTGTTTATACATGTCTCTCTATCATAAACCACATATCCAATCTATACAGCTGTTCTTGTTTATACATGTCTCTCTATCATAAGCCAGTCACCCAGTCTCTGCTGCTGTTCTTGTTTATAACTGTCTCTCTATCATAAACCAGACATCCAGTCTATGAAGCTGTTCTTGCTTATAACTGTCTCTCAAACATAAGCCAGATATCCAGCCTCTCCAGCTGGTCTTGTTTATAAATGTCTCTCTATCATATACAAATATCCAGTCTATGCTACTGCTGTTGTGTGTAAATGTCTCTCAATCATAAGCCATATATCCAATCTCTGCAGCTGTTTTTGTTTATAAATGTCTCTCAATCATATCCAGATATCCAGTGTCTGCTGCTGCTGTTGTGTGTAAATGTCTCTCTATCATAAGCCAGATATCCACTATAGTACTATAGTACAGTGTGCGTCTTGAATCTGTGTGATCGTTGACATAAGATATTAGCATCCCCCAACTAGCATTGTTGTAATGGCAACTGTTCATCAACACCCTAACACTGGTCTCTGATTCTCGTAGTGTTGAATTCGTTTCCTTTACATGTTTCTAGTGTGGACCTGTCTCATTAACCAGACACCAGTGATTTTTATGGGAAGGGTATGCGACAGTAAAGCCAGCTACTTCCCCCATCTGATAATGTGAGGCTGCATATATGAAGTATATAACTTGGTTCCCCCACGGCGATTTCATCCAAGCAGGTATCTCTGAGTAATGATATTAAATTATAAATGTAATTAGATATAAATTTCTATTAGCCACACAGATTAAAGCATCCGTTGAGTCTAAGGCTGGCCAAGATCTGCAAGCCCACACGTAAGTTAGATAGCCTTCGGCAAGAACAGATATCCGAAGCACAGAGAACTGAAGCAGTGTTAAGTGCTAGATAAGAATCCATAACTTACTTGCAAATATATCAGTTTGAAGTTATATTCTTTGTCTTGTTCGTACCTTACTGAATAGCTGTTTGCTGGGAAATAAAATATATGTATGTCATTGGTTTTCTTAGCATATGTTTCTAAGTTTGCCATATTGCAGCGAGCACCTCTAGTACTTTGTCCTAACCAAACATTAAAACATAGGTCATTATCTTATGAGCAGCAACACACAAATACGCTAGCAAAACCAGTGTTTATGTTGTAAAATTCTATTTTATATTTAAACACTTTTGTTCGTTGTTTTTGTTGTAATGTTCAGATGACCTAATTGTTCCAGTGAACAAATCAATTCTTCCGAGCATGAGTTCTCAGTTGTCAAAAAGGTGTAACAAAAAAGAGACAGGGCTACCACTAGCCAACATCGACGTCTAGACACGGCAGAAACAAAGACAGAGACATCCTCTGGAAACAATGGATTAGCGGTAGGACAGTTGCAGCAAACAGCAGCCTGTTGGTTAATAATTGGTGAAACCTCTAGAAGGCTGAGTTTTAACTCTTAAAGTACGAGATATTGGTGTTCATGTCATCTAAACTCTGTAAAAGGTGTACAGCAACCTCAGTAAGGTTGCTGTAGAGCTTTTCCTCTCGAGCCGGTAGCGAAGTACCACTTTCATGGGAACTGTGTTACAGGGTTCTTTCCCCTTCAAGCTTATAAAACATCAGGGTGTACATGATGGGTTCTGGAGCTTCACTTCTGCTGAGCGGCGTCCTAGGATGCAGCCAGGTTGTTTTCGGTACATCACATACGGACTTTTCTAATTTAAGCGTAGGCTATTAATATTTCATAGACGGAATTTAGGTATGTCATCGTTAATAGACTCCACCCAATGTCTAAGCCAACCATCCCAAAAGTAAAGATAATAGGACGCAAGAAATGGATGACGGAAGACATCTTAAAACTCATGGAAGTAAGAAGAAATAACAAAAATAACAAGGAAAAATATGAAGAGATTCATAGGAAAATTAGGAAGCTATGCAAAGAGGCAAAAGAAACATGGCTTGAGGAAAATTGCAAGGAAATTGAACACCAACACAATACCCGGAATACCAAATTAATGAACAAAAGAATTAATGACATCACTAACAAAAGAACACACACATCATCGGGATGCCTAAAAACCAAATATGGCAAAATCATAATAGAAAAAGATCAGATTTTACATGCGTGGTCATATTATGTGAAAGACCTTTATGATGATACAAGAGAAGAACAATATGATCATCAGAATAATAATGAAGGACCATCAATTTTGAAGATAGAAGTTCAGAATGCTCTTAACCATATGAAAACTGGCAATACCGCGGGTACAGATAACATCACAGTAGAAATGATCAATGCCTTAGTAGAATATGGAATTGACCAAGTCACCAGGCTGCTGAACGCAATATACGATACTGGGGATATACCTCCTGAATTATGTAATTCTATATTTATTGCAATCCCGAAGAAATCAGGAGCCATGGAATGCGATCAACATAGAACAATTAGTATAATGAGCCACATCACAAAGATTCTGCTGAGAATTATCATGCAAAGAGTTAGGAAGAAAATACAACCCGAAATAGGAGAAGAACAATGTGGGTTTGTAGAAGGCAATGGCACAGTAAATGCTGTGTATATACTGAGAACAGTAATTGAGCGTTCTATAGAAGTAAACAAAGATCTATATCTTTGCTTTATTGACTACACAAAGGCTTTCGATAAAGTGAGACATGTCGACATGATAAGGATGCTTGAAGATCTACAAATTGATGGAAAAGACCTTAGACTTGTAAAAAACATATATTGGAAACAACAATCTGCCATCAGAATTGATAACGATGTAGGTCAATATCAGCCTATTAAAAGAGGCGTGAGACAGGGATGTGTAATGTCTCCAGATCTTTTTTCCCTGTACAGTGAAAATATATTTAGAAATATAGAAGATATGGAAGGAATCAACATTGGGGGACGATACATCAATAACATTAGATATGCAGATGATACAGTCTTGATTGCAGACAATGAACAGGACCTGCAAAATTTAGTAGATGCGGTTGTTGCACACAGTGAACAACTAGGGTTAGAACTGAATATTAAGAAGACACAGATTATGGTCGTCACTAGGAAGAAGGAAATACCACAATGTGATATACGAGTAGATGGACATATTCTTAAACAAGTGAATCGATACTGTTATCTCGGCACAGTCATAACATCTGATGGGAGATGCCTTGAAGAGATTAGAACAAGAATTGCCATTGCGAAGGTAGCCTTTTGCAAGATGAAAAACATACTGACCAACAAAAAGATATCAATTGAAACGAGAAAAAGAGTGTTGAGATGCTACATAGAACCTATACTTTTGTATGGATGTGAAGCGTGGACAATAAGCAGTCAAGCTGAAAAACAGCTAATGGCTGTGGAAATGTGGTTTCTGAGGAAAATGCAAAGAATACCATGGACAGATAGAAAAACCAACAAACAAGTCCTTCAAGAAACAAATGAAGATCGTAAACTGATTAGAAACATTAGACGTAGACAGTCAAAATTTTTGGGCATGTTATGAGAAGAAATGAATTGGAGAACTTGGTGGCAACTGGCAAGATCGAAGGGAAGAGACCAAGGGGAAGACCTAGAAGCAAATACCTGGATGGCTTGGCCACGTGGCATGGTCGAGACAGGAATACAGAGCTGATCCACGACTCTAGTGATCGAGTGAGATGGCAGAACATGACCGACCACGCTTACCGGCATGGCACATGATGGATGGATGGGATGTCTAAGGAACCCAATGTCAGAGGATTCCAACGTCAGAGGAGAACGTCTTGCACTCAGTCCACACACAAGCCTTGTTTAAAAAAGGTCTTCGTAATCCGGAAATTCATAACAAGATGGAAGAAGGGCAAGAGTTAAGGCTGTCTTGTTTCTGATTGACTCTGCTTCAGTACATCCATCTGCACAACGTTATAGACATTGTTAACGTAACAGTCTTGGATAACTCTAGGTTAGTGATAACCTTCATTAATTAACCAAGTGCTGTCTCCACACTGAACGTTGACTGCAGTGAATTCTAACGCTTTCTGTCTTTCGATATGCTTTATAATCTTGAAGTTATCCATCCGCGTCTTTCCTTTCCTACCTCTTGCTCGTATGCCTTCAACGTATGACTATTGTGTATGCTTTAAACGCAGTGTCATTCGTTTACTGTGGCCTAATTGATTAGTAAACAATAATAATGTTAAATTCAACAACTTTAAACAAAGAAATAACTTTAAAAAAGCACATAAACAATGTTGTCCGACATTAACACATTCAGATATAGCAATTTTCGTGAACGAAACATGATAATTTATATCAAAGTGAAGAAAATAATATACAATTTATTTCGGGTTTGGCTGAGGGCCACTTTCATTGCACACTAATATCTCCATAGGTGCCACAGTCTCCTGCCATTGATCACACAAGAAC